>CABPRJ010000055.1:0-188883 GCA_902439185.1 Cinara cedri
ACAATATTAAATTCGGTACATACATTTCGGGGGGCGCACTTGGATTTTCGCAGAACACGCTTCGTGTCGGGGGACACGCTTTTCTGGGTCCAGAGCCGATTGTTATGTCCGTTACGATTGCGAATCACGAATTGAGATCGAATTAGAATCCAAAACGGATTATGTTTCATCAACGTTTCACCGTCCGTGATTATTGGGCGTCTAGTATATATATATATAAAAAAAAAAAATGATTTGTGTTAAACATTTGTCAGTGTTAGAAAATCTTATTTAATAGGATTAGAACCATTAGAGTGGGAATCTCTTTACTAGTTCGCTTTTTTGGGGATTTTAAGTATCTATAAATTAGTTCCCTAAATAACTTAACAAAAATTCTATCACACTAATTCGTTTAGTATGAATACTATAAATACCTACTAAATTTATTCAGTATAATATACTTTTAGAGAAAAGTTTGTGTGAATTACTCAATTGAATATATTACACAGGCAGCTAAGCAATTAATTTCGTTCCTAATCGTTAGGTTAAGTTGCCTATATTCAACTCCTTAAGAACGGTATATGAATTGTATTTAGAAAAATAAGAATTATAAAATATTATATAATAGAATAAATATAGTATATAAGAATAAATATTTTAGAATGATAGTTACTTGATTAGATTTGTATACAATCTTCATGTACATACAAATATGTATAGTTAAGTAAAATATGTTTGTTTTCATTCGTGAAGAAATTAACAAAATAATTTGTTGTCTAGGTATACAATAGATTATGTAATTTTAGATACATAGAGAAGGGAAGAATGTATTGCTTTTCAATTATATTTATTTTTTTTTTTTCTGTGAACAACTTATTTATGAGACATTTTTCAATAATTTTCAAGTATAGCACCTTTTTTGAAAGGAAATTTTATTAGAGTGGTACATTAGTAATACTTTTTGATTTTTGCAGGGGTTTTAATAATAAATGGAAAAAACGTATGAAAAATAAAAAAATGTACGAAATATATTATTTTCTATTCGTAAATATTACGGCCTTTGAAAACATATAAAACTAAACTCCGGTCAGAATCTTTTTTCATTAGCAATGATTAATCGTTGTGTACAGATATATGTACATTGAATTTCCTCTCTACCTTTCCAACTTCCCACATAACAGTGGCTCACTCATCGTGCGAAATATGTCCGTTTGTATTTTAAATTTTATTTATTATAGGCACTTTTATATTGTACTAGTTTTCCGCGCCTAGTGTTGCCCGTCCCAATTTTACTTTTTACCTTTATTCCGTGTTTGTTTTGCTCGTATCAGTATATTGAACCAAAAATAAATAGGTAGAGTGAGTTCTAGTGTGTCATACATTTTTTTCTTCCGTGTTATTATAGGTACTCGCACAGCACAGGAATTAAACTATAATTTACTATAATAACGCGTAAATTATAAGGACATGTACTTACTGTAGTTTGTTGCTGTACCAAAAAATATAAAAATTCTAAAATGACGTTTTACGTTTTCACTTTTTACTTACCCAACCAGTATAGCGTATAGTTTTTTGTTTCTTTTTTTATTAATATTTCCAACGTGGACATTCCTATTTAAAGCCAATAACAGACCGACAGATAGTCAGATAGACTCTTTATTTTAAGTTGTTATAGCTTTATTACTGTTTGTTATTTATTGTGTTGCTTTAAATTGTTTTTCATTTCATTCGTGTTACTAAATTAATCCATAATTCAACAAAAATAATTTAATTTTCGTATAAAAAATACCTAAAAACTTTTCATCCCCTTTAAGTTTTATTTTCGGCAAAAAGTAACCTATTTTTTTCTGCAGGGTCCTATGCCAAAATCTCTATACCAAAATTTATTAAAATTGGTTTAGTGGTTTAGGCGTAAAACGTAGAAGACAGACTTACTTTCATATTTATATTTGTATTCTTCCGAACGTAATTAAATTAAATGAATTTGAATTTGATGAGCGTTGATAAGCAACCAACATTACAATGAAATTAATAAACAATATTCAGTAGATACATTTTGACCATTGATATCACACAATTTACAATAATAATAATAATATTTACTTTAGTACCAAGGTAACCCAATCAACAAAAATTATTTCACAAAATACTAAAATTTCTGTGCCAGATAATTTTTAGGGGTTGAATTTTAGAAATCGCAATAGCTATAAACCTTCTCTATACCACGCTGAACATTTTGTAAAAAACCTCATTGAAATCGGTCCAGTAGTTTTTGAGCCTATAAAGAACACACGCATAGATATACATTTATTTTTATACATACTTAAAGATTATAACTTGTAAAAAGTAAAAGTGAATAATAATACAAATCGATGTTTAACGTAATGATTGATACCTGATAAAACATGATTGAAGTTCAATACAATTTTAAACCGACTTTCAGGAAATAAAACTCAAGGATAAATGCAATAATTCTTAGATCAATTATGAAATAATCAAAACCATTTTAATAAAACAAAATTGTCAATAAAATATACAAGTATATCTAGTGGCGTGACAGTATTTTTTTTTTTTTTTAATAAATTATCTTAAACAATAACAAATTGTTAAAAGTAGATACACTCATAAAACAAATATGTACGAGCCGAGTTAATTTTGCCTATAATTTTTCGGTATATTGTTATGTTATGCTCACACAATATGTATAATATAATTACTTAAATTTATAAAATTATAATTAAAAGATTTAAATACGATCAAGTATTTAGTATAAAAAGTTGTTGATATAATGAATACAAGGATCATTTGTTATTCGAGAGAGAATCACATTAATTCTTTGTTGGTAGTCAAAACATGATAATATGACTAGAAAAATAAAATTCACACGGTTGTCAGCTAAAATTGTTTGTGTAATTAGTATGTATTACCACAATTTTAATTGTACAAAATAAAATTACTTTTGTTGAATTATGGATTACTACAGTAACACGGATTAAATGAAAAAAAATGTATTACAAAATATTAATAATAAACAGAAATAAAAATGCCATAACAACTATACCCACTTAAAATAAAGAGTGTATCTAACTGTCTGTCGGTCTTTTATTGTCAACAAAACAATATATTGTATTATGTCATATTATGGTAAAATAATTAAAATAGTGTGCATTTCCATGACAACAATGATTGTTTAAAAAAGATTAAAATAATAAAAAATTAATAATAACAAAAGTAAAAATAAAAGTGCCAATGACAACC
The DNA here is from genome assembly GCA_902439185.1 of Cinara cedri. Classification (NCBI taxonomy): domain Eukaryota; kingdom Metazoa; phylum Arthropoda; class Insecta; order Hemiptera; family Aphididae; genus Cinara; species Cinara cedri. The sequence goes on from CABPRJ010000055.1 coordinate 3,238, forward strand.
TTAATTTTAATATTTCAACCTTTTTTTAACTTAAAGACCGAGATTTTCCTCATTATCTCGAATATTAATGAGAATTTCGAAAAATGAGCTCTCTAATGTACCATCCAGAGAAAATTTAATTTCAGAAAAGGTGCTATACTTGATAATCAGAGTATGTTTTCTGGTAGAAAAAGTGTTGACATAAAAAATAAAATAAACATCATTGTAAAACCAATACATTCCTTGTTCCTCTCAGAATCTAAAATACGCATATGCCATGTTTTGAGGTATAGTATGCAAAAATCAAAGTATTTTTACTGACCATAAAAATGTTTTCCATATAAAAAAGTACATCTTTGTAAAGCTCCTTTGTTATATTCAGAATCTATAAAAAAAAAACAATCACAAAAACAGTTTACCATAGGTTACCACTATTTGTTTCTGTTATCCGTTTGAGCTTATTATCGCTCATTATCGCATATGAGTTGTGATGGTGTAGATAATAAAAGCGAATACAAAAACCAAAACTTAAAATTTCACTATCGTTTAGACCCCTAGATAGCAGAGAGACCATCAGATTAAATAAATAAATATCGCTAACTTATTTCTTACTTTATATTTGATTTAAAAATAAATAGTTAATAAACCTAAAAACCTCCGTATGCATTTTCTCGCATTTATTTTTCGTAAGTGCTGTGATTTTTAAATACAATATATTAGAAATATAAGCAAAGAGAATGTCTTTGTGTGAAATACAAACCTTTATTCACATGATTTAATTTTATAAAAGAGAATTCTCAGCTATGGTATTTGTGATGTTATTGAGTTATTATATTAATTTGTCTGGTTCATAATACCTATTTAATATTATATTGCAATCATGCGAGGGCGTCCATCTAAAAAAATCCAGGAGGGAGGGAGATTATTTACAGTAAGTATGAAAAATCTTGGAGAAGGGAGACGATTTCTCATATAAGCCTGGATTTTTCAAGGGATCCAGTTGGATTTTAGGATCAACTATGATTTTAGGATTCAATAACAGAATAATTTATTTAAATTTTAGTAAAAATGAAAATTTAATAAATGTATCGTCTTTAATGTACACTTAAGTATGAGGTTATGTGTGTTCATATAAAGTAGGACACAACAGCCTGTGATCATTATACATCATATTATGTAGGCAAGTATAGCTCGTTATTATTATCAGTATTTTCTGATAATCTGGGTTGTGGATGGAACACATTATAATGTTTACATTTTCTACAGTTTATAGTAAGATTAAAAACACGATAGAAATCAATATTAATTATAATTTTGAATTAGCATATAATGCAATGGCCTAATACTGAAATAAGAAAGTATATCGTAAAATTGTATAATATTATGATATGAAAATACAGTGGATTTACGAGTAGATATATTTACGATTCAAGGAGAAAAATAATATGAATAATAAAAGACTATCTTGAAGAATACTGCGGTTTTAGGTTAAAAATAAAACAATACACAAATTAACTACAACAACAATTAACGCAACAATATAATATATTATATAAAAAGAGTAGTTAGGTACTTACTTGAATCGTTTATAGATATAACAGATAACCGCAGGTGAGGCGTACTGAATAAGTAAAATATAACTGATATAAAAGTATCCGTGATCTATATGAATATTAAAATCGGAATAAAATTCGGTCAAGGAATATTGTGGGAAATTCGTTTTGGATACGCCGTGTGAATACTACTTCAAGGTTTTTATTATTATTTTTTTTTTTTCATTTAATGTTGATTTCGATTATTTTGCAAAACGTGCGTAAATTATATGTATACCTATCTAAAACACGTACAACAATTAGTTGGTTTGTTACATATTATATTTAATATGCACTTCAAAAAATATAAATTCTCTCGAGAATACTGCAACGATTGTGACACATACAAATAATATACTGCTGTAGGTGCATTGTATTCGACATTTATTCGAAGTATATCAGCTATAGACAATATTTTATAATAATCACATTATAGTTTCGGTTTATCAGTTCCGCATTGTTTTTCCGTCTTTAATGAACTATGAAACCAAAGCGTAAAATAAGATCGGAGGTCCCTTCCGTGAGTTCTATGGACTGATTGGGTCCGTTTAAAGGCGCACCGAATCCACCGATAGATCACAATTTGCCGGATTTTGATCGCGCAAACAGACGATCCAAACTAAACGGATTTCAGTATTATTTATTTTCACGACTATGTCGGGACTTAAATTCGCGATGGTCGTCTTGTGCTTCGCGTCGACGTCGGTGATGTGCGGTCCAATGCCCCAGCAGTCACAGCCGAAAAACGACGGACAACAGCAAAAACAAGAAGATCAACACCAAAAACACGCCGTTGAACACTACACAAACAGTTTGGTGGCCAATCCGAGAATCCGTGAAAATTACCTCAGTTGTTTTTTAGACAATGGACCTTGCAGTCCTGAAGCCAATAGCATCAAACGTAAGTGTTAATTTGCAGCTATTATAAAGTGAGATTAATTTTGGGGAAAAACGATTTCAAAGGTATAATAAAATAACGTTGCATCCTTGGGGAATTGCTGTAAGTTATTATTATTTATTCCAATTACTATTTATAATTTGCAAATGATATTACAACGCCGTTTAAAACAATAGGCAATATTATAAGTGAGTTGGACGGATTTTTTTTATTTGAATTATAGTGTATTATTGCGCATAGAAGAAGTTACCGTGAGATTATAATTAAATAATAAAGTATACGTACATCTAATAAATAATAAGACGTTAGTATGTATTATTATCTTGCACAATAGTAGACGAGAATAGATAAACAAAATTATACTAAATGTTATTAATTTTCAGATAATACGGAACGAGCTCTACTCAGAGTTGTTAGTTGTTGGGCTAGGTAATATAGATTATCTATAACAATTTTTATTAATACTTCATCAAAAGTATCTGAAATTCGATCTGTATTTCTCAAATTTCTTTTCTGTTAACTTCAGAGGCTGATAAGTTTATCCAAAAAAATATATAAAATACGTACATGCTAGCTAACCTAATACAATTTACTGAAAAGTTATCAAGACCTTAAATTTACTGTACAAATAAACAATTTTAAAATAAAGAAAAGAAAAATTACGTGCTATAAATGATCATAATTAATTTTTGATACATAAAGCCATTTATTCAAAACTAACATTATCATAGTGTTAACTGCAAATATACTTTTGCTTAATAGTAAGAGCGAAGCTAGGAATGTATTGGTTTCACAATGATGTTTATTTTTTTTTTTTTTCAGTGAATAAATTTTGTATGCACCAAAAATTTTGCTCAGATTTTCAAGTGTAGCTCTTTTTCCGAAAACAATTTTTTGTGAGATCGTACTTCAAGAAGATTAATTTTTGATTTTTTCAGAGGCTTTCATAATAAATGGGAAAAATCGAGAAAAATTTACGAAATTTATTATTTTCATATCGTAAATATTCGGTCTTTCAAAACATGTAAAACCGAACTCCGCTCAGAATCGTTTTTCGTTAGCCATGATTAATCGTTGCGTGCAGATAGATTTTAAATTTTCCCTCTACCTTCCCAACTTCTCACCTATATCAGTTAACTACCCATCTTGCGAAGTATGTCAGTTTATTTTTTTTTTATATGAAACATTATATTTTTACTTGAGAAATCACCAAATCCATAACACAGGAAATTGTTATTAAATTCTTTAAAAATCTGTTAATATTTTAATGTACCTACTGCGAATGACATTCAGAACTATAGGGATAAAACTATTTCATTTCGATATAATAATAAAACATTATTTTAAACCTTTAAGGGATCGAGGAATATTTTTATATTATAGCGCTTATTACATATTACCAAACAAAAATAAAGTATCACAGATGATATAATCTGGTTTGGTTTATAATCTGTGTTAATATTATTCATTGACGATTATATTCATATTGATATTATTACCATCGTTAAAAGTAAATTCAAAGGGTAAAATAATGGTATATTTCGATTATCGTACTAACTCCGCTGGTCGGTAATAGTACAAATAAATACCAAAATAATACCTTCATATTTAATTTTTTTTAATATTTTATGCTTTTTTTTTTTTTTTTTTTACAAAAATATAACTTTTTTTGTAATTTTATAATAATATAGCCCATATAAAAACCGGCCTATCGGAAAGATTCTTGATTTCTAGATAGGCCAATCCGCCTCTGAGTATACTAATATGAAATGACCTAGGTACATCTATTTTTATATTATATACTGACATGTAATATTTATTAGGAAAATTCTTTTAAAAAATAACTATTATTATAGTTTTATGTATTTTATTTTATTTCGAAATGTGTACAATGATTGTTGTACACATTGTGACTTTGTATGTAACATATAATATATATATAGGAGACCCGTACAAAAACGGATCGAAGAGAACCGTTTTATAGTTGGACGGACATGGGACATTATTTTATATTATAACGAATACTATAATATTATTTCATCCAAATATACGGTTTCGTCTCCTTCGATAGTAATTATGCACTTTTTTTCCCTGATTAACCGACAGCAATGGGAGATCAGTTTTTCACATTGCTACTCCACTACTGCCATCGTTTATTAATAAGTATTATTAATTAATGCCTTTTAAAATCCTGTTTTTCCCCTTCGCGGGGCAGGCTCACATTATTAACTATACTAATTAAAACTAAGGTAGGAGGTGAGCGGTTGGGCCGCGTCACCTCCTGACATTATGTTAGCTTAACCTAACCTGTACACGACCTTGAGCCGGTGGCTGGGTCCTATTGTGTGGTGACTTTGATGCCCTGGACTGGTGAAGTGGCTGCTCCTATGGCAGATGGTCAGCCCTAGCCTCGGTCTCCCTTATCTTTTCGTCATGCTCCTTGCTGCTCAGTATGTCCTCTACCATGCGGTAGAAAGACTATGAGCTGCGAAAGGAGGCTGTCTCGATCTGATCGCGTAAAGCTCGATCAGAATCCCGGGATGGGATGTCTTCTGGGCTACAGAGCAGGTTTTGAACATAACTGGGAGCTATATTTCTTCCGCTAACATACGCTCTAACGTCTTACCGATAGTAGTTATGCACTTGGGCAATATGATTAGGTACCACCGTCGTTGTGTGTATCGAACAGGTAACAATCTACAGGTATGAAGATAAACATAAATATATAGTGTCACAACGGCCGATTGTAAGGCTATAGAGTTATTATTTTTATAGCCCTATACACCGATAAACGGTAGTCGGCGTTTTACATGGTGATCTTTTTAAACACATTACCTCGGTAAATATTACATTTTTGTATAAAATATTACAAATATTACATTTTACATTTGATTTTATTTTAGTACATTTTGGATATTAAATGCAAATCGCATACCTTTTCGTAAAATGTTCATCATTTTTAAATTTTGAACTTTTGATTTTAAAATGGCATCACATGATATATATTCAAATGTGAATAACAATATATATATAAAACAATTTTTCAGTTTAAAGATTCCAAGATTTGCAAGATCTGAACTTATCTCGCCTACAATGGATTGATGAAAATAAAATAATATATGTTTATTTTGTTAGATTTTGAAGCGGGAAATGGTTTGGTTTTACAGTGAAATTTTTTTTATAGTATATACAAAATCTTTCTCCAATCAAAACATGACAAAATACTTTTTTTGTTGATTTAGTTCGTACTTTAGAAAGGTGATTTTTGAAATTCTCATTAATATTCGAGATAATGAGGAAAAGCTAGTTCTTTTGGTTCAAAAATATTAAAAATAAGGTTGTCATTGGCAATCGTTTTTATTCATTTTTTGTTATAATTTAGTATTTTATTTATTTTATCATTTTAATCTTTTAATATTTTTTATACAATCGTAGTCGTGAAAACGTACATTGCTGGAAATACAATATTATTGACCGAGCTTCATTAAGAATCGTTTTTCGTTAGAAATAATTAATCGTTGCTTACAGATATAAATTAAATTCGTCTATACATACTACCGTCCTAACTTCTCATCTACAACAGTGGCCCACTTATAGTACGAAGTGGTTTTTATACTTCAATCTATAAATTCGTATTAATTTATGGAATTATATTACCACTTGTAGTAATTTATTCCAACAAATAAGGATAACGTAACATTTTAAAATTGTATGTACTTTTATGAAAATGGATACATATATTCTCATTTTCAATTGTATTAAAAGAAAATTAAAAAAAAATGTATGACCCTGTATTTCGTTACAGTTATTGTACAATTTCCGCATTATACAGACGTGTGCACAAATCAGAAATATTATTATAACGTCCTACAGACGTTTTTTTTTCGAAATAAAAAATCATCTCATCACATCCACGTTCTTCGCGTGTTTCGGTGTCACGGGCGATTTTATTAAAAATAGTATTTTACGAAAAACAAACTCGGCTCTCTATTTGTAAAACATAGTAAGCGCCAATTTATCATTTTTTCATTGTGTTTTGTATATACAAATACAGGTATAATAATAAAAAAAAAAACAACGAAAATTGATTAAGTGGCGCTTATTGAGTTTTATAAAGTCGAACTAAAGATTACGACGTTCCATTTTCTAACGATTGCCGCAGCACACGCGAAATAATGATAAAGGTATTTATAATTTGCACTTACAGTGGCTGAAAATATATTATAAGTACCCAGGTACTGTTTTTTTTTTACAACGTATTACGATCGCGATGGTTTACACTGAAACGGCTTCGTGCCAAAATTGTTTACGCCAATGAGGCCATGGTAAGAGACGCCAAAACGAGAACGTCCGGGTCTCGAATAAACTGCGTGCTCGGTTCGTATAATCATTTTAAAATAGTTGTGATTATCAGTTGTTTACATCATTAGTTTAGAATTAATGTCTTGAAACACTATCACGACCGGTCGATCAAGTGAATACGGGACAAGTCGTGTGATGCCCAACATCTAATAATTTCTGTAGTATCATTTCTGCTTTCTAAAAAATTTCTTTACAATTTTAAAAAAAAAAGCCGTCAATTATCAAATATTTTATTATACGAGTATATAGTTAAATTTGATTTTTTTAATACGTTAATTACCGATGGGTAATATATAATAGAATTGGTTTAAAAAAATAATGACTGCTATATTATACTCGTCATACTATTCATACTTATCGTTGCGATTTTGATGATTGATATAACGATATCTTGAATCATCTGTAATTATACATATTATGTTATATTGCTATAAAATATTTGCGATAGTGATAATATAGCCGCATTAGTACTTATCTATATACTATTATTGTGTACTTAACCTAAGCACGCCATAGAATAAAATAGGTACCTACTCAACCACACAAAATATATAACTATTTTAGAACATAAATAGTAACAGTTTTTTGTTTTGCCTCACTCTCTACACTATACTGACTTATGATAAATTGCAACATGATAACAAACATTATGATTTTAAATATATAATATACGAACTATTTTCAAATAACACTCAGATTTATATATTTATATAGATGAGCCATTAAATTTTAATGTATTTGTATGTCGTAAATCAAAAATTAAAATACTTACCTTCAAAAGCCAGGGACTCTAAAGACATAACAGTCGAGATTATTTTATTGAAGATACAAGTAAATACATTGATCAAGTTAAGTAAAGGTCATAAATATATAGAACATTTTGTCTCGTTTGTTATGTTTTGTATAGTTGATCATTTTTTTTTTATGATTTTTAACTACATTATAGGTTCAATATAATTTTACTAAATATATTATTTATTGTTCTGTCATAGCAGAATTACTCCCAGAAGCCATCCAAAAAGAATGCGCACATTGTACCGAACTGCAGAAGAAGGTGATTGAAAAAATGATGTGTTACCTGAACAATCATCAACCGGAAATATTAAAACAGGTGGCCGCCAAATTTGATCCAAACGGCGAATACATTCAGCAATATATTAAGACACTCGAACAAAAAAGAAACGAACCGGAGTATTTGATTTCAACTGTACAGCGGCAAAACCCACAACAGCCACAGCAAAACCCACAGCAGCCACAGCAAAACCCACAGCAGCCACAGCAAAACCCACAGCAACCACAGCAAAACCCACAGCAGCCACAGCAAAACCCACAGCAGCCACAGCAAAACCCACAGCAGCCACAGCAAAACCCACAGCAGCCCCAGCAGAACCAACAACCTCAGCAAAATCAACAACAAGAACCGACGATAATAACATCATCACCTATAGCTACGGTGGTAACCCCGAAACCTTGAGTCTACGGCAATTATTATAAAACGCCAAAATTATTGTTGTTGTGTTAGTAGTACAGTTCAAATTACTGTTATTTATCCTGTCTCGGACAAATTATAAACTGCATTACATGAAAATTATGTTTAATAACGGTAAACATTTTGTTTTTTGACGTTCGTCTAAGTATATCAATAAAACTAGATATTTATAATGTAAACGTTTTTTTTTTTTTAATAAATCATATTAAAATTTGATAATACAAAAAAAAAAAAAATAAACAATGGGTAACATCGACGTCAAAAATATAATACCTACCTATACAAAAATATTGGCACGAAACGTATGAATGGCATTCAGTAATGGAACCTCATAGTCTACTATTTTCTGTTTAATTTTGTGTCTTGGTAAATAAGCAGGTTTCTAAAATGTAGAGCATCATCGATAAAAGTTAACGGCGTTAAGTGAAGTATTTTTTGTGATAGTTATCAGAAGCATTTTTTGTAGCATTACAAAACGTGAATTACATTTATTTCAATAAAATGATTAATTTTTTAGAGCAGTGCTTTCTAACCTTTTTTACAACACGGGTCACTTAGATAACTTTCGATGTCACGGAACACTTTTTATTTGGTTATATACAAGAATTTCTACTTTTTTTCACAGCATTATCAAAATACTATAAAGTTTACTATGATAATTTATGATAATCTATTGCGCAATTTTTGAGCTAGATTTTCCTTAATAAGGTTTGAAATAATTCTGGGATGAATACTTAAAACATTTAGTAATATAGTATAAAGTAAAGAGTAGTATACGAGCATATTATCTCTTCATTGGCGCACATTCGGTCAAAAACTGGGGAGTGCTACAATTATTTACGATATGGTATCACGAGGGGAGCTTTTGCCCTCAACCTATTCGACATTTTGAAATAAAACTGTATAAAATTACCTACGCATTAAATAAACAAAATTGAAACAATGAATCTTTCATGTCCCAATAAATAACCAACACGGAATAGGTAATTCATATGAAAACAACATAAAATTACATAATAATATAATATAATATAATACAATATATTATGTATAGTATAAATCAATACACAACAGTAAAATAATAATTATTTATCTCATATGTGAGTTCTATTTGAGTATTATATTTAATTTATTTAGCTCCAAATCTGGGGATGTTAATTTTAGATTTAGGGATACTAAGCACCTCCTAGCACCCCCGTATGAGTGCCAATGTTTCACTTGTGTCATACCGTATCCTTTGATTTTTTTTTTGTGTTATGAGTCTGCTCAAAATCACAGTCGCGCGGACGGTGGCCCGCGGTTGGGAACCACCGGCGTTTTAGAGGAATTGAACTAGATGTTTCACTGTTGAATTGATTTTTTTACTCATAGGTATGACTAAAATACATTTAATAAAAACTCAAACAGGTATTTCAATATTCTAATAATAAATAAAATTCCTTTATTAAAAATTAACTTGAGTCGCACAGAATCCAAAATTATTTTAGCTTTAGAACCAGTTATTTTCGATAAGATTTAAATGTTAAAGTTTTTTTATTCTTTAAAGCAGTTTAAATTTTATTTATATTTATAATAATTATAGGTTATACTTATTATAGTTAACAGGTACTTATAATAATTTATTGTCGTCGATTTTTGGTATAAAAAATACAATGCATAGAGTGTTATATAAAAAAAATTATTGATACATATAATATATGAATATAATGATAATATATTCAAGGAATTCAGCTAGAATGTTTTACCATTGTATTGCTTTGTCTGAAGTTCCTTGAGAACGCTTGCAGATAATCTAATGGAATTAAGTCAAGCGTTTATGTTTAAACGCTTATACAGTATAGTATTCGTTATTCTGCGTTTTCAAGCCAATGCCAATATGCCATGACCGGTTTCACGTAGTTGTTATATTTTTATATACCTATAATAGACGGTGTATTAAGATAAATCAGTTTTATATGTAATATCATGTTAAATATAATTTGATAACAAAAAATCGTAAATAGTAATGGTAAATGGGTACTAGTATAATTATTTAAAAAAAAAAAAATATCACTTTAATTATACCCTAGGTATTTTTAACAATCTTAAATTCCAAAACAGTGGTCGGCAAACTTTTTGCCCACGTCGGCCATAGTATTTTTGTTAATTTTTCATCAAGAGTCAAATTTGATGACCACTGGTCTCAAATAGGTAGGTAAAATTTTAAACCGGATTCTTGTATCAAACAAAACATAATTAGTTTAATCAAAAAATTCGAATTTCTTGTCTACCGAAGTACCATTACCGCGTTATCGTGTAAATCATATTCATGACTTAGGCTTTTAGCAACATTGTCAGTATTAGGGGGGGGGTGTTTAGATTCTCAATAAGTTTGTATTAAAAATAATCCATGCATACATGTTTTGTTAGATTAGGTCATTCGTGTTAAATAGTATAAGTTATTCGTCGTTATCGTTACGAATAGAATACCCCGATTTTAAAAGAATAAGTTTAGTATTTTTTAAAACAACATTAGGAGTATAATTCTTAATAGTTTTTCGGTTTTTATGACATATATCTATTGTGCTACTTTGATAAACTTTATTCGTATGTGTTATTTGTTTTTGTGCTCAACACTGAGTATTTGACAGAAATATCTGTTGTACGGGAAACTGCAGTACTCTTCACAAAAAACCGTGAGATGGATTATTATTTTAGACGAAAGCGCGATTTGACCGAGGAGTTTGGCGGTGAGTAATTTCACTTTTTTTTTGTTTTTAGAATCGATAGAGCAAAACCTTAGGTCAACCTGTACCAATAAGCCTCGAGTCAAGGTTCCCGATGGAAACTATTATAATAAGTATTATATATCATCGCCTACGGAACCACTGAAGCGCCTGTGTACCATAGAATAGTGTTTGCTTTTTCTTTATAAAATTAAAAAAACAAAAAAGCGTTGGCGTTTGAATCGCACATATGTAATACATTTTTTTATTTTGGTTGGAAGATGTTCCGCAGCGGACGAAAGGTAATGCGAAAAAAAATAAATCGGACTAGTACGGCGGCGGCGGCATGCGTGTTTGCACAGTATGACGGGGTGTTGTCCTTGAGATGTGCACGTTTATTATTATTTTTTTCTGCTCTACGCTTCCGTCTCTGTCGCGTTCCGCCATCGGCACAACTGCAAACACGGATGGATCCGTTAGATTTTCGCGTTTAATCCCGCACACGAGACGGTCGCGAGAAGAACTGCACTTTGCGTGTTTCGCAAAACGACAAAAAAATCCTCTCGTGCATACGGCGGTTTTTTCAATCGACGATTTTTATTTATTTTTCCGATCCGAGCGGTTTGATGCCTGCTCGTCATCACTGCAGCAGCACCCATGAATATACTGACGGTTTTCTTTTGTTACATCACCGTGACCTGCGACACCGATTTGGGGCCGCAGAGCCCGGCGCCCGCTGTAAACGCTCCGAACTCAAAAAAAGACGCCACGCAGCCGACCACGGGCACTGACAACCGGATATCCGTCAGGCAGACCGCAACGTATCCGACCCGGTACGATTACATGGACGTGGACGCCGTCATGTCCAACGAGCGGATGATCAAAATGCTGTTTAATTGCGTCATGGGCCGAGGACGATGTACCAGAGAGGGTTTGGAACTCAAAAGTAAGTACAAGAGTATTTATTACGACGATTGCCGCGATGTTTTAAGATTTTGTGATTCCCCATGTTAATATTCTGTTCGTTATAACAACGAATACCTACCCATAATGTAAACTGAACTATACAGAATGAATAAGCCTGGCTCGGCAATTTGTAGGCATTTTGATACTGCCTGTTACCCAGTATCATTATAATTATTTTTCTGACTAATAGTGGGACACTTTTTACAGTTTCAAATAATTATGTGGCGATGCCTTTTTGGATTTATATATATAGAACTATAAAATGCTTAGCAATTCATTTTAATTTTATGTACCTAATATTCATGTTCGATGGTAAAGTTTAATAACGTACACATTCGTTTTTTGTGAAAGTATAGGAGAAAAAGCTGGGGACTATTTAAAAATCTACGCTATACACGGTTTTAAAAATCGGGACATTTTCCCCTGATGTGGGACGTCTAGTCTATCAAGTATCACGCACGTGATTTTGATTAATGCATCACTCGTGTACGATATGTTATCGGATAGATCATCGGAAATTATTATTAATCAGTTAGCGTCACACTTCAGTTATTTACGAAACTGTCATCCACTGCAACGTAAATTTTATTTAAGTTATCTTTTAATCTTTGTATGTGACGTTGGTAAAGATATCTATTGACGGATATGTGATCGAGAACGTGATTCTAATTTTTATACTCGTTTTTCAATTTTGTAGCTGACAGGCAAACCGATGGCTATATATGAACTGTGCATAAGAGTACATATATATTTAAAAAAAACTAGTTTTTTCAATTTAATTATTGTAATTATATTCTGTTGCAGTATACCTGATGTTTATCATTTTTGTTATACTATTTAGATACTCAATTAAATTTTACTGAATAATACTTATACATTGGTGCGCAATATCGTGTAATTTTTTCTTGTGCCATTCGGTTAAAATCTTACATAGTTTTATTTATATCATATTTGTGTATATATATACATTACGAATAAGTACAGTTAAAAAAGACGTCCTAGGATAATGGAGACGGGTGTAGCCACTGTTATAGGTAATTTAATGTATACCTGTAAGCAACGATAAACTGATACTAATAAAAAAACGATTCTGAGAGCAGTTCAGTTGATAGTGATGCTTTTTCAACAATATTTATGCCATATTATGGTAAAATAATTAAATAGGAATAATATATTTTCTTTAAAAATATTATTTTAATATTGTACCGATTTTCCCATGTTTTTCCCGATTTTTCACATTTATTGGGAAAACTTCTGCGAAAATTGAAAAATAACCTTCTTAAAGTATTTCCCTAATCAGATTTTCTTTGAGAAAAAGTGCTATTATTTTAAATTATAGCGAAATTGCTGGTGGAAAAGTTCTACATAGAAAAAAAAAAGTCATAATATTTTTTTACTAATACTTTACGTAAATTTTCCATTTTTCCGACAATTTATTCCGGTTTTTCCCAAATATTATAAAAAACGCTTGAAAAATCAATAAACAACTTCTTTAAATTATCAAGGAGATAATATTTCCTTTTAGAAAATAAGCTACACTTGATACATCGGAACACGATTTAGATAGAAAATTTGTACAATAAATCGAGGGATATTTTTCGATTAAGATAGCCCGAGGGAACGATGGCTCGGGTCTCTAGGTACATCCAAAATGCATTTGATTTTTCTTTGATTAGGTAAAAGGGGAAAAAAATGTAAACAATTTTTATTTTCGTCACAATGATTTGAACTCGGAAACCCCTTGGATGATAATAGGTATAAATAACCATTAGATCACGACGAATAAGCTTTAAGAAGGACAATATCGAGCTCTTTAACATAACATATAATATCTGCATAATATCAGAACTTTAAAAAGCTATAATTTCAAAACTTAGCCGGTCCGCTTAATTCTGACTTCACCATCGTTGTTAAATAGACAATATACATATTTTCAAAACAAAATATCGAAAAATTAGATTTGTTTCACGTAATTTTTTACTCAAACAATTTTCGTCAAAACTTAGTATCAAAATTTCGTTATAAATACAAATACTACATTAAACTCAAGTTATTTTTTTTTTAACACAAAGCAAGATTTAATAAACTTCTTGTTAAATTTTCAAGCAGTTTTGTCAAGTCTAATAATTTCACCACACAGTACCTACCGAATAAAAATTTCTTACAAAACTCTTGAAATTAAAATGTCTATAAATATCTCAAAAAAGGCTTAAATTTTGAAAATTTTACCACGTCTAGAAAAGGAAAATCTATATTTTCTATCCAAATTTCAAGTCTCTACGAATATTTCTAACTGAATTACAACAAATAACAAAATGAATAAAATAATAAAATCATTCATTTCGTACATTTCCCGTTTTTCTTACGTTTTATCCGGTTTTTTCCCAGATATTATGAAAACCACTTGAAAAATCAAAAAATGATCTCCTAAAAGTACCATCTGGACAACATTCCTTTTCAGAAATGGTGCCACGCGTATATATCTTATGGTCAAAGTTTTGTACACAGGATAAAAAAAATAAAACAAAACATCTTAGTAAAGCCAAAACATACTTCACTACACTCAGAATCTATAATCGAAAGGGGAATAAAATAATAATTGGACATTTTTAATTTTGGGATAATTATTGGTATAATTAAGAAGAAGATAATACTTATAATCAGATCTTTTCTTACAGATATACATTAAATTCCCCTCTATATCCTAATTTTCCAACTTCTCATCTACAACAATGGTCCACCCAAGTATAACTATAAATCTTCTACATTTTTATATGTTAATTAATAATTACATACAAATGTACTCTAGTTTATTTGGTATCTAATTAATTGTAAATAACATTTCACAACTAACTGTGATTTACTTTAGTATTTTTCTTTTTAGGACAACATTCTTCTTTATTAGATATTTTTCTCTGCGAATCCAAGGCAATACATAAAAGTTTATACTGGAGTTCTAACACAGTTTATAAACAAACATGAGTAGATTTTAATGCATTTTTTTTTGGTAATCACTAAATTGTTTATAGAGCTAAACGCACGTTCACACTCACTTGATGAAATTGCAATTGTCTAAATGGTGGTTAACAGGGGTTCAGATCCAATATTATTCAATATTATTTTAACAAAATAAAAGTTCCTTCCTCTCATCCTAATCAAAATAATTTGAAGGGCTACTCTCAAAATAAGAAAAAATTTTAAGAGGAGACCTTCTACGTCCTTCTACTAGTCAAGCACAAGTTTGTAACTTATAAGTATATTCTTGAATTTTATTATTCTTGCCCTCACGTCTAATACCTTTTCTTCATTTACTTTTTATTTCATCATGTATCTTCTTGTTTTGACTGTGTATCTTTGGATGTATGTTTACAATTAGCTCACCAAACTTTTAGACATCTGATTTTTCCTTTAATATTTCTATAAAAGTATATTAAACTGTTATTCTTACCTATTTTAGATTTTAAGTGTAGCGAAGAATGTATTGGTTTTTCTAAGATTTTTTTTTTTTTATACTTGTACAAAAATTCAACCATAAATCTTGATCAGATATATTCGCACGGCATCATTTTGAAAGGTCCAGGTGGTATTTTTAGAATTTCCAAGCGGTTTTCATAATTTCTGGGAAAAACAAGGATAAAACGTAAGAATAACGAGCAATTTACAAAAATAATGCTTTTATTATTTTTAAATTTTGTTATTTGTTATTTGTTGTAATTCGGTTATAAATATTCGTAGAGACTTGAAATTTGGATAGAAAATCTAGATTTGCCTTTTCTAGACGTGGTAACATTTTCAAACAATGTAAGCAATTCTTAAGATATTTATAGACATTTTAATTCGGAAATTTCAATTTTACCAAACACTACGTGTGGTAAAATTTTTATACTTGACAAAAATGCTTAAAACAGGAGGTTCATTAAAAGTCAGACATAATGGTTAAAAAAAAAAAAATTGAGTTTAATGTAGTATTTTTTTTATAAAATAATTGTATAATCAAATATTGACGAAAATAAATTGTGGAAAAAATTATGTGGAAAAAATGTAGTTTTTCAAATATTTTACTTTGAAGATATATATACGAATATTGCCGATTTAAGAACGACGGTGAAGTCAAAATTGAGCAGACTGACTAAGTTTCGAAATTTGAAGTTCTGATATTATGCGGAAATTATATGATATGTTAAATAACTCTATATTGTCTACAATAACGTATGTCTATCGTAGTCTAATGGTACTTCAAGCCCATTGGTGTCCTAGGTATCGCACCCGTGAATTGGAAAATATTTTTTACATTATTTATTATTTCGTTTTTACTTAAACAGGAGAAAAACAATTGCATTTTAAGTGTAGAGACCCCGCTATTGCTTTTTCGGACTATTTTAATCGAAAATACCTCTCGATTTGTTGTGCAAACTTCTACCAGAAATCTTGTTCCGATGTATCAAGTATAGCATTTTTTCTGAAATGAAATTATATCTACGTGGTTCCTTAAGGAGTTCAATTTTCGATATTTCCAATAAATAAGAAAAACGGAAAAATGTACGAAATATATTAGTAAAATATTATGATTTTTTTTTATGGACAAGTTTTCTACCAGCACTTATGCTCCGATTCAAAATTATAATTTTTTCTGAAAGGAAATCTAACTGAAAAAGTACTTTAGAGAGGTAATTTTTCGATTTTCTAAGGAGTTTTCTCATCAATTGTGAAAAACCGGGAAAAACATGGGAAAAACGGGAAAATCGCTACAATATTGAACAAATAATATATAATGCCTATTTGATTATTTTATCATAATATGATATATATATTGTTGACAAAGTATCACTATCAACTGAACTGTGCTCAGAATCGTTTTTTCTTTAGTTATGGTTTATCGTTGCTTACAGGTATACATTAAATTCCCGTCTATATCCTACCTTTCCAACTTCCTACCTACAACAGTGATTGCACCCACGTGCGAAGTATGTCAGTATTTTTTTCTTTTATAACCACTACTCATTTTTTTTAAGAATTATTCATCAGTACATTATAAGACTTGTAGTAAACAATTATTATTGTTGAATATATCAGTAGTTATATCACTATTTGTTTATATTATATACATGTATATTTTTTTTATGTTAAATGCGTAGGTGTTTGATAATTGGAATATTATTATAGTACTTAAATTTCAACCTAAGATACGTGAAGGTTTGAATGTGCACACTTTTACTTAATCTAATTTCATTGAAATACGATGAAGGTCAGTCGGCAAACTATTATTAAGATATAATATTTTTGTAAATTTTCTAAAGAATACGAAAACGGTTTAACATATCTAGGATTTCGTAAATTAAGTTTAAATTTTTATTTATAAAATCATGGTTTTTTCGATTATCGATATTCGATTAAAGTACAAAAAATAAAATTTCAGAAAGTGGAAAATTTTAAAAAAATGTGTCAATTAAAGTATTATCAGTCTATGAGGTTTATATGGAAAAATCTGAGCATTTTTGTATCTTAAAGTTTTTTCTGAGAAAAACATTGTACTGCTTATTCTTTTCATATTGTTGTACAAAACTATTAAAGAGGGCGCAGTAACCAACATTCTATGTTTTATGTATGGTTTCAAGACGTGCGATACTAATTTTGTGAAATTTCCAANAAAAAAAAAAAAAAAATACGGCACTTCAAATTATGTATTACCGAATTCTGCTTGGAATCGTCTTTCGTTAAGCAATGGTTTATCGTTGCTTACAGATATAAATAAAATAACCTTATGTATCCTACCTTTCCAACTTCTCACCTACAACATTGGTTGCTCCCATCCCCAATATCAGTTCTTTTTTAGATACTTGTTGTATCATACATACATTGGTACTCAAAAGCGACCATTTCAAAAATCTAGGACGCTACGCGGTAGACTAAATTATATATATTATTTATAACTACTTATTGCACAGTATTTACCAGGTTTTTAATAATGAAAAATAATTAAAAATAAAACCAACATTGTTTACGGGTACGTTTAGTCCCGTTTCTAGGAGTATGTCTCCTTTCGTTTCTCTCTAAATGTAGACGCATACCAATAAGCGTTCTACAACAAATATAGGCGGTATGTATGATTACTTATGTAACTTTAATAAATAAAAATACATTTAAAAAATAAATGTGTACTAAAAATCTCGTAAAATTAACCTCTTCATAAACGTGTACGTGTAAATTTTATAAAAATTCACGAATATGATAACATGTAACTGAACAGTATTATGCATATTTCCACAAGTGAAGTATAGGTTGTACTAGTGTACCTACCTACAACTTGACATTATTATTGCTACACGCTCACAGTACTATACAATGACTGGTTAGGTTAATCGTTAAGGTTATTTATGGACTAATGATTTTTTTATAATATTGAACAAAAAAGATGGCTACAAAATACACAATTATTCATGTTCACTAATATACCGATTATTGGCAGACAGCCAAAAGAAAATAAAAGTAGTAAAGTAGTAAATATAAACAAATACAAAACTTGATATAGTGAAGTGTTAAACATAATGTTGTGGAAAATAAATATTTTTATTATTAATGCCTTAGAGTTTTCCGTTTTTTTTTTTTACATTTTTTCCGATTTATCTTAATTCATATGAAAACAATTCAAAAAATAAAAAACTTTTTTTCTTACAAATTAACTAGATAATATTTTCTTTTAGAAAAGATGCTACTTCTGTAAATTTGAATAAGATTTATGATAAAAAATAATGTTCATAGACAGATGAAAAAATCAAACATCAAAGCAAAACCAATACATTTCTCGTCCCACTTTTATTCATTAATTTGTAACTACAAAATAAATTAAAATTGTCTAATATTTTTATCTTAAATTATTAACCATTTTCATGGAGTCAAAAAAGCTTTATGTGGATAAATAAAGTAAAATATAGTAAACAAAATGTCTTTTTTTATGATTTTTATTTAAATTTCAACTTTTAACGTTCATATAGTATTTTTAATAAAAAAATAATTTTGTCTACATAAAACCAAATAAAAGCTCGAAAATTTTAAATGATAATATAAAGCTCAAAAATGGACAACATTTTATTACTTCTAGAAAGTATTAATGTAAGTACTAAGACGGAAAATGTCATGGTTTTAACGAGTGGTTTGAGTGAAATCCTTTGAATTTCAACCTTTTAAGGATGGAAGACACTTGATATATGGTTTTATAATTAAAATTAGATATTGTTGTTTATTTATAAGTTACTTTGATTACACATCTGAAAAAAACCAGTTATTAATATTTATTTTGTCACTAGCAAGACATAGATTACGATAGTACCTACTCAGGGAGACGGGGACTATGATTATAGTAAAAAATATTTAAAAAAATAATGCATCATAGTAAAGCCAATGAATTTCCCTTAACGTACCCCTATGCTTACGCCTTGAACTTCTTAACACTCAGAACATACAAATTTTTGATGACAATAAATATAAAATATACGTATAATTGAATGAACATCATAATAATTGGCTTACTTTTAATTTTTAAAATGTTGTGTCATAATAATGTTCCACTTGATGTACATTTTCGATTTAAAATAAAAATACACATAGGTATGTATCTATATAGGTTATAAATTTGATATAAGTCAAATAACAATAATTGATATGTTTTATTATTTTATTATTAGTCGTCACGTAAAAAATTCAAGGAGTACTATGTAAGGTTATACATTTATAATGTAGGGCCGTATGGTTCGTTCATAATACAAAACACCCGAGTGTTTAGTAGGGCACAACTAGATTTACTTTTTATATTTTCTTAATGCCCACGATTAACCATATTCTTAATGTATCTATGTTTTTTATGATTGTTGATATTTTAGTTCATTGCCAGCGAGCTATGCTCAGGGTGTTATTGATATTATGAACCTACACACAAATAGGTGGGCAAGTGTAATCAAAATAAAATCTCCATAGTCTTTGTTCACAAACAAGTATGAGCGATTATTACCTACATCAATAAATTAATTAAAAACGCTACTTATATTACAAAATAAAATAGATTTCTTTTTTAAAAAAAAACAAGAAAAATACCATCACGTTATATAATAAAATAATTTTTAAAAAAAAGCCCGTATAAAGATATGTTAATATTATACTGTAGAGATTTCACCACGTTAAATAAAAATGCAAAGAAGATTTGTTAATCGTATTTGGCCTTGATACGTCTCAATATTAAATTTTACGTTATTTCTGGTAATTCTTCGAGTGAGATACGTTTATGTATAACTGTATAAGTAAATACATTGCAATAAACAGTAGCAGTTACAAAATTTTACGGAATTCTGAATTATTTAAAACGAGAATAATATTATTTGAGGGGCATTCACTTTTCAGAATTGTATAAATACTAGCTGTTCCACCCGGTTTTGTCTGTATAATAAAATTGTTTTTGTTTTTATTTCATCCGGATCACTATACGTTGTATGCTCCCGCCCCAATAACAGTTAACCCTCGTACCACGTTGATCGTATCAAATTAAATGCCTATGATAATCCCCTTTCCCCTCCCGGGCAACCACTCCAACACTTTCTTTTTCTCTTCTCACTCTCTCCTGTCCTTCAATAAAACCCAATT
The DNA here is from genome assembly GCA_902439185.1 of Cinara cedri. Classification (NCBI taxonomy): domain Eukaryota; kingdom Metazoa; phylum Arthropoda; class Insecta; order Hemiptera; family Aphididae; genus Cinara; species Cinara cedri. The sequence continues at coordinate 23,860 of CABPRJ010000055.1, forward strand.
TACTTAAAAAGTTGAAAGTTGAATGCAACAGGAAAATATTTTTCTGTGTAAGTCATCCTTTAGGTAAAAATCTAATAAACCAAATTATGTACAAATAATAATTACTAATATTAGTAGGTAAGTGTATAAAATAGTAAAAGTACAGTAAAAACTGTTGTAAAATATTATTATCGCAATATTCGGAATTCGAAAGAAACCGAGACTGCTAGACAGAAATTCAAAATCTTGGGAATCAAGTAAATTTAATGCATTGATTTACAAATGTTTCTATTTTAATGAAAATGTAATGTATATATATATATATTTTTCGTTTGTTTTGTATTACTATATTAAAACCGTTTTTAAATTGTTAGGGATTATTCCGGATGCCATACAAACAGAATGTGCTAAATGTAACGAGCAGCAGAAAAAACAGGCAGGCAGAGTTTTGGCTTATTTACTGAATAAAAAACCAGATTTGTTCCAAATGTTAATAAAACGATTCGATCCAGACGACATTCATTTGAGAAAGTATATGGCAGACGAAAATGAAAACGAAGAAGACCGAAAATTAGTTCCACAAAAGCTTACCAACGACACTATTGTAAACAACACTTGAATAATAATTATTGCTATTGGTCTACATAGTAAAACTATTATTTTATTCGTGATGTTTTATTTTTATTTTGTAATGAATTCGTAAATAATGTGTGTTACTTATGAATTTAAAAATATGTTATTGAAGATTTTTTAAAATGTAACTATAGTTACTTATTTTTTTTTTATGTGTCTTCATTTTATAATTATGTTTTATTATATTCCCAGTATTCCTTTATTGTTGTAACATGTTGAATAGTTTATATTATTATTACATAGTAATGTTAAAATATAAAAACGAAAAAATTGCTATTTGCCTATATTTAATAGGTATCTATATATTTTTATTTAAATTAATTATTTAAAATTGAATACAAAAAACCAAAATCTAAATACATATATTACAAATTTTACTTCTTCTTCTTCTTCTTCTTCTTCTTCATTGGCATCACAACTCTTCAAGAGTTTTTGCCGCCAACGACACTTCCCTCCACTCTTCTCGATTTTGTACCTTGTCTTCCCAATTTGATATCCCTAATTTCTCTAAGTCCTGCTTTATACCATCTATCCATCGCTTCTTTGGACGTCCTCTCGGTCTCTTCCTTGTGGGTTTCCATTCGACCGCCGTCTTAAGGTAATCTGAGTTTGACCTTCTCATCACGTGCCCAAACCATTTTATTCTTTGTGTTTTTACAAAGTTGGTTATTCTTGGTACTCCTGTCAAATCTCGAGTCTCTTTGTTCGTTCTTCTGCGCCAGCACCCCAGGTCGTTGTCATATACTGGGCCGCAGATAATTCTTAGTATTTTGTTTTCGAACGACATAAGTTTTTATTCCATTTTGAATGTTAAAGGCCATACTTCACACTCATATGTTAGCGTTAGTCTAATTATCGCCGTGTAAAGATGTACTTTGGTTCTTCTAGAANTTCGATGGACCAGTCATTATTACCACTGATAGAGGCCCCCAGATATGTAAATTGATGCACTTTTTCAAATGTATGTCCTTGAATCACTACATTGTCGACATGGTTGTTTTCTGGTAATAGCTCAATCACTTTGGTTTTATTATCATTTACATTCAGCCCTATGGTTTTTGCTTCGTTAATGAGGGTTGTGGTGCTCTGCGCCACACTCTCTCCATCATCACCAACTATATTCAAATCATCAGCGAAACCTAAAATACTAATCTTGTTTGTGCCGATGTCAATACCATAGTTATCCCTTTGTATACTCCGTACGACTTTCTCCAGTGCAATATTGAATAGTAGTGGTGAAAGAGCGTCACCCTGTTTCAAGCCTGTTACCACTTGGAATTCTTCGGATAGTACGTTTTCAACTCTTACTTGATATTTTGTACCATTCATGCACACTTTTGTCAGGGAAATAAGCTTACTTGGAATTCCGAATTCGTACATTATATTTAAAGACTTTCCCGATGAATGCTGTCATAGGCCTTTTTGAAATCGACAAATACCTGCCACACATTTTGCCTATATTCAAACTTTTTTTCTATAATTTGACCAATCACCGACAGCTGATCTATTGTCGATTTCCCTTTTTGAAATCCGCATTGATACTCCCCTATATATTCATCTGCAAAGGGTTATAATCTTCCTAGTAATATTTTTGAGAATATCTTATATGTCGTGTTCAGCAGTGATATTCCTCTATAGTTGTTATAATTAAGTTTGTCACCAAAAATTACAAATTTTACTACTTACTATTATTTTACTGAAACAAGTAAATTGAACACTGCTGAAATGTTAGAGAAATTCTTCTTCTTCTTATGTAGTAATTCCCAATCGTAGAGGGGGGGAGGTGAACAACTTATTTACCAGAATTTTCGCTATGATTTTCAAGTATAACACATTTTCTGATAGGAACTTTGACTAGGATTGCAATTTTTTGATATTTTTAGGGATTTTCATGATGAATGGGAAAAATCGAGAAAAAACGTAGAAAAAATTGAAAAATTTACGAAATATATTATTTTCAAATCGGAAATATTACGGTCTTTCAAACCATGTATAAATGAACTCTGCTCAGAATCGTTTTTAGTTAGCAATAATTAATTTTTGCGTATGGATAAACATTAAATTTACTATTTGCCTTCTCAACTTCTCATCTACAATAGTGGCTCACACATCGGGTGATGTGGATCCATTATTTATAACTTAAATTTTCTCATAGAGATCTTTAATTAAAATCCAACGAAAAATGCATCTTGTTACATTTTGAATCTAGAAGAAGAAGGTTGTTTTTTGATTATCCATGTAACATTTATAATAATTGATCAAACTGAAAAATACTTAGAAAGTACAGACAAATTTATGATTTAGATATGTTACGAGTTTTTACGTAATTTTTATTTGATATGTGCTCTGTGGATAAAATTATTAGACTAATCAGAAATGCTTGAAAACTCAACAGGAGGTTCATTAATAAGTCGTACTTTGCAGTCAAAAGAAAAAGAAAGTGAGTTAAATTGAGTTTAAAGTAATATTTTTTTTGTATGCGATTTATAATATCAAATTTCGATGAAAATCATAAATATTACGGCCTTTCAAAACATGTACAACCGAACTTCGCTCCACATCGTTTTTCCTGAGTAATAGTTTATCGTTGCGTACAGATATAAATTAAATTCCTCTCTATGTATGTCCGTCTTTTTTTATAATTATTGTTGTTAATAAAATAATAAGTATACTGAAAGAAAAGGTAATCAAGTTTATCAATTTAGTGGTGAGAAGGGGGGGAATGCAATTTTTAGAAATCTACAAAGAGAGCGTAGAATAAAAAAAAATTGGGAACCACGGAACCACTGTTCTAATGGTACCATTAAAAACTAAGAAAAATAATTTATAAATTAAAAATAAAGTTGAATCTACTTTCTTTGATATAATTTTGAAATAATATTAGAATAATTCGTCATATTATTCTTCCTCTTTTACAGTTTAGCGGGCCATGAACTCCTATCGCTGCCGTCACAATATCAATTATTTGTATATTTTCGTTGACCATTTCTAAATCTTTTTCCACCATATCTTTCGTATTTTCGGTCTTCCTGGAGGTATTTTGCCTGTAACTCTTTCTTCTGTAACTTGTTTAATTATTTTCTTATTTGATCTCCATACGTACTCGAACCATTTGATCTCCATACAAGCTTGAACCATTTGATCTCCATACATGCTCGAACCATTCTTTTACTTTTACTAAATTATACAATTTTAAGTCTTTTATACATGTTATGCACATCAATTTTCACATGTTTTCTTTCGTAAACTCTCAATTCCATATTACACATTAGGCCAAATATTTTTCCAAGTACTTTTCTATCTATCGTACTAATTTTTGAATACTCACCCTTCGTAGTTGCACAAGTTTCACATCCGTGTGTTATTATAGGCCTAAACCGGTGTACAAAGTTATTTTCGATTCTCTCGATAATAGCTTTGATCTAAATAATTTTAATAAACTCTAATAGCGTTTATTTGCGCTGATTATTCATTATTATCACATTATGAATTATAAATATATTATCATTATTTACTATACTAAATATTATTACTACATATTACTATATGTTTATATATCAACTGTCTGTAGTATGTTAAAATGTATCATTATTTATTTTTAAAATGGCTATACTTTTATGATGATTCTGTTTATTTATGTGTTACTGTATTTTTTGTATTGTAAAATATGATTGGGTTATGTGACCTTATATGTATGCATTATTACCATGATAGTCATACATTTTTACATGGTTTTTGAAGTATTTAATAATTAATCGCCGGAGTATAACACAGGGTGATTGAGAAACAAATCGTCAAAAGAAAAAAAAAATCACCAATTGACAATATTGTTCGCATTTTCTAAATCTTCTGACAACCCATATAAGTACACCTAAGTTCCATCTATTCACACAGGAAATAATTATCCAAATAGTTAAATGTTATGGAGCGGTGTATTTAGATAAAATTTGGGAATCTCAGCAATTAAGTCATTATCCGTCAGTGACTCATTCACATATAGTATGGTAGTATGTAGTATAGTAGACTTATCACGAAATGGTTATTTTTTTTATCGACTTCGATTATAATGTGTACCTAAGAGATTTTTACAGGGTTAAAATTTATCAATTTTTTGAAAAGGAAACCATTGTTTTACGCTTAGTGTAATTCTTGTTTTGTAAATTTACACTGTATATATGGGTAAGTTTTTAATTTTGTCATGGTTGTTCTAGTTATTGTAACGGTAAAGGCAGTGTCGTGCCTAACAAAATTTACCGATGAGAAAAAAAAAAACTTATACGTTTATCATACAAATATTCAATTACAGAACTTTAAAAAAAAACTTTGAATTGGCCCCACTATGTGGTCATAGTGCCTGGTGCATGAGCACATCTCTCTTGGCACGGTCCATAGGTGCCTAGGGAAGCCAATGTCTAATTAAACTTCGAAAGTATACTCAGTTTAAATCTATAAAAATATTGCGCCAAGTGTAAAATAATGGTTTCCATTACCTACACATGTTCCAAAAATATTTTCACATTACAATCAAAGTTTATGAAATTAATAGATATTTATTAAAACTCAGATATTTGTTTTTCAAAGTATAGGTGAATTGTAAATCAATTTACATTACAACTTTGAGTTACTTTTTAAAATTTACATCAAAGAATAGGAAGAATTTTATTTCCTTATAGCTATACATATCAAGACAGACAACGTGAAATTGAGATATATTTATATGTATCACAAGTACGAACAGCGGGTACCCAATACAACATTAGTAGAATATAAAATGTATGGTATATGACCGAGAGATTATATATGAGAAACACGATAAGAATTTCCACCAATATTTTATCTTTACCAAAGGTAGCATGAGTTGTTTTCTAAATTAAAGTCATAGTGTTGAAGAAAGTAACTAATATTTTTTTAATATGTATCTAATAAATTTTATTTTATTTTATTTAATCTGTTAAAATAAAAAAGGAAATAAAGAAATGATGGTTAACGGAAATCATGGTCAAAATATTAAGTTCTATTTTAACTGGCCTGCAGTGAAGTTTTGTGAACTTTATCAATGTGGTGAGCCTGTAGCTGTAATCATTACATTTTGTGAATTGAACTTAATGAATATTTGTAACATTAAATATTAACTTATCATTAATTATAATTAGCGAAACTGACTTGATATGTTATGTCAAGTCAGTTTGATTATTATTTTATATTATCTATATATGACAGATTGAACAACTAAGCTGAACTATTTTGTTAAGTTGATTTAGTTGCCTAACTTATAAATACTGTGGCGTGACTCAATTATTCTGTTCTATACTATAGTATATTGATGATATATTATATATATTATATATATACTGTAGTCTGTAATACGTTGTAGCCTTGTAGGCATAACCATCAGAGGTATCTGTCCTGTGACTTGGGATATTTATAAATATGAAAAAATTCAAAAGTAGCTTTACCACATTTATTTTCATGAGAAATGTCTAAAATGTAAAAATGTTCACTTGCTGTGATTAGGACAAATGTTGCGACAAAATAAAAACAAATATCGAAAAAACATGAGCTATTCTATGTAATTCGTAATCAAAATATTATTTTTCATCTTTAACTATTTAGATATACGCGTTATACTGACTTATATTCTTAAAAAAAAAAAAAAATATTTCAACCAGAATAAAAATAATACGAATATAAGTAATAAGTTTTAAAATAACGTCATGTACTCATGTATCACATAATTTGTATAACTGGAAAATATAATAATAACGTAAACAAGGTAAGTGTGTAAGGGTGTTCTATGTATAATGAAATAGCGATTTTCTTGGAGGATTTTAAGTAAATTTGATTTCTATTTTTTCATTTATTATGGCATCATTTATCTTGATTTAACATATTTTAGTAAATAATGGTTGTTTTTTTAAAGCATATATTTTATGTATATTTTTTATGCATATTTGGATGTTTTTTTTGACCTAAAACTTAAAAGTTCCTCAGCCTAGTAATAATAGTTTAAAATCTTGATAAGAATAGTAGGGAAGTGTAATAAATTTCATACAAATTTTTTAATGATAAATGATTTTTTTACCCCATCCATTTTTCAAAGAAATCATATAAAATGTTTATTTCATCAAAAGTAACGTGAGTAATTATAGATATAATTTTCTCGCTTGAAATGCCCATGATAAGTTTTGACACACAATTAGATAAATGGATTTAGTTGACGGTCACATTTTGTCGTCAAACTAGTATATATTAAATCATACTTTAGGTTCTAACTGACGTCTGCTAAGGTTGCATTATAGTTCTTCTTTCTATAAATTCCGTCAATAATACAAACAATTTGAAAACGAAGTCATATTTCAAAATTGAATATTGAACAAACTGTAATTGTTTTAAAACAAGATATTTTTTTCAGAAAACAATAAAATCCATACTTTATGCATTATATTTTTGCTACATATCAGAGCAATAATTCTAGTAAAAAAGTTGTATTAAGAAACAAAAAAAAAAAAAATACATGTACATCATAGTATAATTATCAATAGATCCCTCGCTATACACTCCGAATCTGAAAGTTAAAAAATAATTAAACTTTTATCGTCGTAAATGTGCTCGGTGTCCCTATATTTTTTTTGGTTTTCCAAATTATTATAAAATTACTCGGAAATTGAAAATTAATTTCTTGATACACCAACTAGATCTAAAAATTTACAAAAAAAGTTCTTTCGACATTTTTTAATCGAAGAAATCGGAGAAAAGTTGTTAACAGACAGAAAAAAAGAATCATACATTACAATAAAACCAATACATTCTTCGATGCGTTCAGAATCTAAAAGTCTAAGTTATAAATCTTTATTAACCAATACAACGTGTTATTATATAATCATTATTATGTTTTAATTTTTATGGTACACTATTATTCAATCATGTACGACCGTTAAAATTACTTAATACAATTTTCTTAATTTTAAGTTGAAAGTACTTAGTATCACGGGATCCAATTAATTCTTAATCTGGGCTTGGTTATTCTCGGGAACCTTAACTAATCCAGGAGAACCTGATTGGGACGTTATTATATTTATTTTATATTTTCGTTCAATACTATAAGCGGGCAAAGCCCGAGGTTTTTAAATTTTGGGATTTTTGTGCTGTCCGTGAGGAAACGTTTGTTTGTACTTGTATATCAACAAAAATTTCGATAACTATATTAATAGTTAAAATACATACATTTGTTAAGTATAAAAGAGGGTGTGATCAGCTAAGATAGTGAAGGGTTAAGTAACAGTGGAGATATTAAAGTAGAGGGATGAAGGCCGAAAGATGAGGAGGTGGAATAAGTAAGGGTAAATGAAAGGAGTTACATTTACCGTTATTAAATTTTTCGCTTGCAATGTAATTTTTTGTGTTATCGATTCTTCCGAATTTTCAATTTAAAATTATTTCATACAAAATATTGTATTTGGCGTTTAACAACAATAATTATAATTATGTAATTAAAAATTGCTTGGCCGTAAAAATGATAAAAATTCAAGCAAAAGATTACTTTAAAAATCACAACAAAAAAAGTTATTGGAGTTTGAAATGTAAAATAACATAAAAACTGATTTTTCGTTCTCCTGAGAACCTAAAACAATGTCACTTGGATCTTCTTGCCTTAGAGCTGAAAATAATGGAATTGTATTGCTTTCTTCCAAACCAAACATAAACTTACAGAATGTTAAAAATGGAGAATTTTATTAATGGTGATCCTAATAAACCTTCGTTTTACTCCTTTCAATTTGTATTTATTCCCACTCTTATTGATCGACCATATAATGTTCAGTAGAAAAAACAATAAAAATGACCTATCCACGGTGTGAAATACGTTAGCACGTCCAATTTAATTTTTTAATTTTTTTTTTTTACTGGCCTCGAAATTTGACAAAATGTTTTCCTCTCTAAATTCATTATCGACTGAATAGTGAACAGGTAGTAGGTATTTAACAATAAAATACGACGGTGCGTTTGTGTCATCTCACCGTCATACATAAATATGAAATATAAATGAATTATATCTCCTACCTTAATTTATTTGAATAATTGTTTTTATAAAATAAAGGGATGACCCTCACGTTTGGGGTCCACTATCATTATCCACACCGAAAGCCAGTACGACTTATGATCTATTTATATTTTATATCTAATAGGTATATTATAGTAAACATTTTGAAAAGCATTTCTTGAAATGTTAAGCATTTTCAAACTTTTTTTTTTTTTGGCAACTTTTTAGGGAGATATAAGTAATTTAACACATGCAGAGATACACGAAGAAATTATTTCTTAAAATAATATTTTAAAAATCACGAGAAAACGTGACAACAAGAAACAGCATCAGTAAACGCTATGTCTATAGTTTTAAGATAAATTTCTACTCAGTATCAAAAATTCAGAAACGAGAAATGGATCTGACAAAACTGGTTTTAATACCGATTATCGGAGAAAATTTAAGAACCTATATTTCTCAAATATTTGAAAAATTAGAAATGGAACCTTTTAAATAAAATTAACAAATTTTCGGTTCTTTTAATGAGTTTTATGGAATCATAAAAAAAATTATTACAAAATAAATAAATACATTTGTAGAAAACACTGCAGTAAAAACCTCCTGATAAATTTATACAAAATCTTTACAAAATAATCGTAAAGAATTATCAATATTTAGAAGTTAATATACCTGCTATAAGACCTATAGTAACAAACCGAATAAAAACAAATGGAATAATTATAATATGTATTTGTCGATGATATTGATTCATTACACATCGATTGTATTACGAATTCATAAAAATTAATTATACCTAGGTATGTCATAGACTTATAGTAATAATTAAAAAAACATTTGAATTATTGTAATACACTCTTCAAGGTTTTGGAACGAATAGCTCTACCCAACGAGATATAAAAACATATATTACAATTATACTCATAAAAAACACATTTTTAAAGCAAGGTCAACGTTAGTTTTTAAGTACATTATATACTAGTTTGATAGCTGTTTAATCATTTTCTCGTTTTGGAACTAGTATTTACAGCAGTTATATCATTAGATACTATTAGGAATAATCAAAGTTCATACCGTTTTAAATATTAATTAGCTAACAAATTGAAAATTCAAAACAAATACCATATACTTAAGATTTCCCTAATAAATAAAAACGTTTTAAAATGCAAATGCGTATACAAATTAATAGATTTTATAATTCAAAAAAGTTATCAATACTTAATATTATCAGATATATTGACGATATTAGAATTCATAAACATTGCAATATAGAAAACATAAATTAATTAAGAGACTGTCAAGGAAATTTTATTTATACATTTATTGATAATTTTACTGGAGAAATAGAAATATGTTATATATTCTAGTTACTCCAATCAAACATCACTGTATATTCGTACATAAGGCCTTTTTTTTATACTTACCTCGTAAGAACGATTTTTTCTACTTTGTAACTTTGCCCTTCTGCAGCTTTGTTGTGCTTTTTTTGTTATTGTTATTTTTTTTTTTTTACTTCCGCCAATCCAACTAATATATCCGTACGTGTCACGTATGTATTAGTGTAATCTCCAAAATGAACCTTGATTTTGGAAATTTCCGACTTTTCGTATTTGCAGGTCACGTTTAAATAAAACTTCAAAATATTATATTATTTAGGAATTATTTTTTTATTCTAAGATTACAATGTTAGGACATATATATTTGCAGGACACCAAAATTATAAAAATAAAAGTATTACTTCGTTTGTTCTAATAGAATTTGACTAAACAGTAAAAATAATTATTATAGGTATGCAAGATGTCTTTTGAAAATATCTGTTTGCTATTAGCAATTGTAATAATAAATAAAATATAAAAATAGGCGTTAACTTTTACTAAAAGTTGTTGCATTTTTTGCAGAATCTGAACCTATCTTAAACTATTATATTATTAAACTTTAAGTATCTCAGTTTCGTCTCTTGCTAACTTTAATAAACCAAAATTAAATTAATATGTTGACTTAATAAAATTACCTTGATTAACTATATTTCTGGAATTGATTGAACTCTGTACATTCGCGTTTGTAATAGTTATAATTATAGAAATACAATTAGTAAAGTATATACCGATACCTAATATTCGATTAGTTATAATATTATCCAAAACCGCCAGTTTTAACAATTAACATAAGTATTAAATTGATCAATTATTTTATGTTTTGCCGATCATTACTGGCAAACTACAGTTATACATTTAAAAATAAATTATAAGTCTAATACTACAACTCATGTTTGTCCAAATAAAGATCACACTAACTTAAATTTAATGATAGCAAATTTACAATTATAAAACTACATAATTATGAATAATATTTCATTTTAAGTATTCATTGTCATACTATGACCATTCAATGTAGGGAAAATTATCGTGAAAATAATATTTTTTACACTGCCCAAAATGTTAGGGTATTGCGCACCGAATAATTGACTTGTTTTCCTATTTTTTCTTTACCAACAGTCTATTTTCGGGAAAAGTTTGGGAAAAAGAAAAATGATTAGACATTTTAAGCACAGAAAATATTGTTCCATATTATTGTTTTATGGTATGAACTTTCAGCATTACATTTTTTTTTATATGTATGTAGAACGTTTGATTTTGCTCAACATTTACTAATAAACTTTCAACAATAATCTTTGTCAAGTCAAAGTAGAGATTATTGGATTTGTTCGAAGTTTAACGTGGTCTCAGGTAGAGTTTCATGGTGCTTAAAAGATTTGTTTATAATTCAAAAGCTTATATCAGTGCTTAAAACAAAATTACACAAATAAACACGTTAAAAATATAGGTAACATAATATTAACCTTGTATTGTGATTTTTAAAAAAAAATATATAATTTTTATCGAAATACATTAAACAAAATTAATATGATAATTATTTATTACGTCGTAATGTGAAAAATTTCACAAATAAAAAATAAAACTATTAATTTAAGATCTATGATTATTATATATTATGACGCATAATGAAAATAAAATTCTAATAAATTTTATAAACATATAACGTTTCGCAATAATGTGTTCAACATTTTCTCAAAATTACTTTTAGTTACTTTTACAGAAATAATATACAAGTGACCATTAATTCTATACCTAATGTGTGCTTTTGAATTAATACGAGACCTCATACAATGATGTCAAAAAAAAAGTTAAACAAATAAAGTCATCAGGGGCGATTTGCGAGGCCCTTGATAAGATAATTTTATTTTTGCGAGACTTTTTTTTCATCAGCTTAATCTATGCCACACTTATCACCTAATACTTGTAATAATACCCTACACTTGGCTACGGCCGGAAATCGTGTTTCATAAGACAACGCACGTGTACGTGTGTTTTCTTAAAAACATAGTTAAAATTCTAAAAATATTATTTTTCTAGTTGTACCTATACCTATTATAATTATATTATTCTTCTTATGGATCTACAAGCGCGAAGCCTCTGAAAGCGTGAAACTTTGGACGTAAAGTCATTATTTATATTTAGGGTAACATTAAAAATCGTTTCTGTACATTTTTTTTTTTGTCTATTTCAAAGTTAATACGTATATTGAACACAATTTATCAACTTTGACGATATTAATAAATTATAACAGAAAACTACAGATAATGATTTCTTTTTATAAATACAATCTACAGTAAGTATGACGAATGATTGATTACATTGATTATGCAAATAAAACTCGAACAATTGCAGCAAAACGAATATTTTATTAAACATTTACATGCATGACAATACAATTCGATTTCTGTTTTTACTTTATGTTGTTAAACATTTGATGTTTATTAAATATTCACACACATGTTTGGATTTTTTTTTGTTTTTTTTCACGGCCAGGTATTATAAAGATAAATAATATATAAACATACATATATATTATACAGTCTGTTCCACGAAGATATACCCCTTGAATATCTCCGGAGATAATAAAAGTAAACAAATATCGATTACCTTTATTATATTACTCACAGGGATAAAGACTACAAATATTTATTTTTGAATTAAATCCCAAGATAACATCGGTTTTCACACGGATTAATAGAATTTAAAACGGCTATTACTTAGAAACTATTAATCGGATATAAATGTGTGATTTATTAAAATTCTCAGGAAAATAAACTCTACAGATGGCTGTTTTAAAATATTTCGAAAATTATAAAATAAAAAGTTCATTTTTTCATTTTTTTAATAAAAAGAAAATATTTAATTAAAAATTGCATATTTTTAGTCCTTATCCCTGTGAGTAATATATAAAAAAAAAATATTAAAATTATATTATCTTTATTATCTACTGAGATATTCAAGGGTTATATCTTTGTGGGACAGCATGTATATATTATGTACTCGTAGATAAAATATTTTAAGATATTTTCCAAATAGTTTTCTGATAATTATTCGAATTTTATAAAAGATTCTCAAACAGTGTCTACATAATAATACTATTTACGACTATAATTTCATACCATTCAAATAAAATAGTATTGCGTAAAATGATTTTAAATTTTACCCTGTAAATTATGTACATATTAAACACTCGTTATAACGGAAAGAATCTATATTAAATTTTATTTAAGATATTATACGAATAGCTCAAATTTTACATTTATGTCTTTTTTCCGTTTCTTATGTTTTTGTATTAAAACCTCTATTACTTTCGATTTTTTACTTGATATACGTATTTAGATTCAGAACGTACCAAGAGATCTATTTTTTTTTTTTTTTGTGTGTGTGATCAACTTTTCTATCAGAGATCTTGATTTGATGTATCGAATGTGGTACTTTTTTTGAATTTACAAAAAATAATGCTTTTATTATTTTCAATTGGGTTTTTTGTTGTAATTCAGTTAGATATTTTCGTAGAAACTGGACATTTTCACGAAAAGCTTGTATTCACTCTTTCTAGACGAGGTAAAATTTCCAAATTGTTAAAGCCATTTTTGAGCTATGTATAGGCATTTTATACTTACAAGTATATTTTATGTACGTAGGTCTTTTTCTGTGGATAAAACGGTTTGATGAAACACAAATACTTGACAATTTAATTTAAGGTTCAAATTAATTGTAAAAAAAAAAAAGTTGAATATAATGTAGTCGTTTATTTTTATACTTAGCCGGTTTTAGATCATATTTTGACGAAAATCGTAACTATTATGGCCTTTTGAAATATGTTTAATTGAACTTCACTCCAAATTTTTTTTGTTAGCAATGGTTTATCATTACTGATAGATATAAATTAAATAACTTTTTATATTCTACATTCCCAACTTCCCACCTACAATAGTGGCACACCCGCCCCAGTATCAGTTTGTTTTCATCATGTGCCATTCTTCGTGAATGTGTTTTATTAATTATATAATTAATTAATTAATACTTTATTATATACCTAACTATAATACACGGTGTCCTACAGGTTGACGAATTGTTCTAGAGCTGTAAATATACAATTTCTTTTTTCTTTTAGAGGGATATATATTTAGAAAAAAATTTTATGTTTATTTTCATTTTCTAATTTTTAAAAAAAAATCACTATTTATTCATTTTACGAAAATTTTCAAAATATTATTCTCTATTCATATTTAATAAATAGTTTCTTAGTAACAGCCGTTTTAATGAAAACGTGTGAAAAATGAGATTACTGCGTAATGTGATATGAAATTACGTGATTTTTTTTATATAGTTTAAAAATGTTTAAATTAAAACAGGTGGTGCCAAAAAACTATTGTTCGGATATGAATGCATACGTAAAGTATACGTTTAGAATAATATCTTTTACAAAATAGCTTTTTTGAAAATTGTGTAAAGTGAATAAACAAAAAATTAAGGATTTTTAGTCATTAGATGAAATAAAAATCACATTTTTTTCTGAATTCCTCTCAATGATAATCAAATTGAAAAAAATAAATAAAAACAAGTTAAATATTAATAGCTCTAGAAAAATCGGTCGATCGTGATGAGAACCTTGTATACTAGTTGTATCTTGTATGCCCGTTATACATGACGGGTTATACGATTCTATATATTCTATATTTAGTTTCCATGTCAAATCAATTACACGTTACAAACAGACATTTATGTGTGCCTATAAGATTATGTCCTTATACAAATAATGTCTGAATCTAAAATTGATTTTATACGTACAGATAGTTGTATTTGATCCATTTTTAATTTTAATTTTTATTAAATTTGAGTAACTATCTAGTTTTGAATTTATCTAAATTCTAAATAATTTCGCCGAAAAAAAAGGGGTTCTATTGAAAAATGCTGCAAAGGTTCAATGGACATAGAGAGTAACGTACCTGCAGGAAGTACTTTACATAAAAAAGGAAAAATGAGAACTTTTACATTATGTTAAAGTCCGAAGGGACAAAATTAAATTATATGTACCGTGTCATGATAATTTTCCGAAATGCGTCATAGATGTAGGCATAGAAGGTCATACTAGAGGACGTAGTCCAAGGATGAAATATATTAATGATAAACATGAATAAGGATCGGTAATTATAAGGATCTGATGAATTAAAAGGATTTAAATTACGAAAGAGAAGTTTAGTGATCTGCTGTAAACCAATCGTTTAAATGAAAATCAGAGGAGTAAATAGTAAGTGTATTGATATATACTTATATTATAGTATATATTCGACAATGTGTATTTTTAGTATATCTAATTGGGGAATTGGCGTTAATCATTCAAAAGTTTACTCATGCTCGAAAAAAAATGTCAAACGAGTTTTATTTTTTTGGACAAAATATAAACGAGTAATTTAAATAAAAAAAGAAAAACATTAAATTTATCACAAATGTTATGAAAAGTAGGTATTATAATTTTTTCAGCCGATTCTAATAATCGCCTTCACCATGGACAACTTTAATTCTTAAGTAGCGTAACTAAATCAACTTCTATATTATAATATATACTTAAATAATGTTTTTTTTCTATACGTCATATTTTACGAAATCTGAGTCATTTAATGAGTGATGTGTTTACCGGGTTCGTTGTTTACAGTAAACTGACCGATTTACACTATGGAATGACGAGTGAATCAAGTTCCGAACTTCTTCAAGGTGTTATTGAATTTAATCCGGTGTATTTACAGCAGCAGATTAACACACCCGGTGTATTTTCAAGAATTTCCTATAAAAACGATTATATTTATATTTTATGTTCTAAACGTAGCGACGGATCTATTAATTTTACTGTGATGTATGTGTATATTTTATTCGTTTGTAAACAATTTTTATACCAGAAAACTTCTTCCAATAGAAAAAATAACCAGAGACTTTTTTTGTTACATTTTGGATTTAATTAGTGCAATATAAGGTTATTTTTTTAATTTTTCAAGCAGCTTTATAATAATTTGAAAAACCAGAAAAAAATTAAAACTGACAAATTAACGACGTTATAATTTTATTGTTTTAAATGTTTACGATTTAAGTTTTTTATTAGCAATCTTGCTCCAATCGAAAAATAACAATAGACCTGTTTGTTGCATTTTAGATCTAATTGGTTACTGGTTAGTAAGAAAGTCATGTTTTGATATACAGCCAGTTTTCATAATAATTGGGAAAAACTGGAAAAAGTAGAAAATACAGGGAAATTTAGGACATAAATGGTTTCGTTATTTTGAATTTCGGTTTTTTTGTTGTAAATTAGTCAAATATTTTCGTGATAAAAAAAATTGTATTAATTGTATTAAAAATGTTAAGATTATATTTTGACCAAAATAGTAAATATTATGGCATTTTTAAATAATTATAACCGAACTTTGTTCTGAATCATATTTTATTAGTAGTGGTTTATCATTGCTTGCAGATATAAATTGAACTAAATTTATATAAGTTATCTTCCCGATTTCCCATTTACAACAGTGACACACCCATCAGCAGTATCAATCCTTCAGTATCTGCTTCAGTAGCTCCTCTCTATCAGTATCGCGAATTTACTATAAACATGTTCTATTTATTTATAATAATATTTGTACATTCTGAACGAAGTGAGTAATATTGTATTAGGGTATATACAAATTTCTGTGAGTAAATTTTCGAAAAATAAAAATTCTCCAAAACATTCAATCTGTCTTATTGGAAAGTTTTGCTAAAAAATACCCAGATAGCACAGAATCAAAAATCGGAAATTTTGAACATAGATGGACAATTAATCCGACAACAAAACGAAACAAGAATTTTTAAATTTAAATTTTTTTATAGGTGTTCGTGATTGAATTTTGGACTTTTTTTTATTAGTTCTTGATTTATTATAGTCACAAGAAGAAAAACAACTTTAATAAGTTAAACCAGTTAAAAGCAACCAGTTAAACGAGCAGTTCCACCCAGAATAAAATATAAAAATAATTATTATTTCTTACACATATAAATCGAAGTATAATGTAATGTTGTATTGTAACATTCGATATTATAACATGGTTATTTTTCAATGTGTGTTTCGACGATCGAGAATTTATATTAACAATGTTGGTTAGTCGCCAAATGAGCAATATAAGTTTGTCTGTATCAATATTTATAACATAAAGTAATACCTTTATTTAAATTAATTTGCAATATGATTCACAAGTGTTAAGTAGGTATATCAAATGGTTATTTTTTGTAAGTGTAACAAGATAAGGATTAAAATATAACACCTATAAAATACTTAAAAAACCATCTTCACTGACTTGAATATAAAATCCACTATTTATACGTAAAATTAACCTGTGAAATTAGCATTAAGAAAAAAAGGGATTAACACTCGCCGTTAACTAAACGAAACATGACGACAGTATGAAACTAATTTTTCCTTCAATGTCCAGTAAAGTTCTTACAAAGTAAAAATATTACACATCTTTCGATGTTATTTTATTGTTATTTATGTAACCTGCATCTACAAAAAGTTAATATAAATGTTAAAAATTTACAAAATTAATTTTTACTTATCATAAATCAGTGACTGTTCTAAAATTAATAATTTGAACAGTTGAATATTAATTATACTCGTCTCGTGTACCACTAAATTTCTCCACAGTTTATAAATATAGACAATTATGTAATATTTCTTTAATCTTTGTACGTATATATAACAAGGTCTCGTGGAATAAAATATAAATTATTAAAAAAATCACATTCGGACTCTTTTTCAAGGTATACAACTTACTAGTTATTTATATTACATTACCTGATGTAGTTACAGCTTATCACAGTTGTAACCATAGAATGGTCGGTTTTTCTTGTTAACTTTCCAGTTCGACGTCCAATTAATAAAAAAAAAACTGAAACAATGACTAAACAATACTATCTAATATAATATGCGATTGTTTAAAAAGTAAAATGATATTCTTATACGAGGTACATGACAGTGTAGATAACTATGCAATTCAATTATTATTATTTTAGATCCTAAGAGAAACAAAGAATACGTATAGGTTTTACTATAATATGTTTTTCTATCTATAAATAACTTATCTACCAGAAGTCTGGCTCCAAATATCAAATATAATATTTTTTCTGATTATCATTTTATCTAATTGGCGTATTGAGGAGATTCATATTTTTTATTTTCCTAATAGTTTTTTTATGATTTTTACTAAAAATATTATGCACTTTATAATCATTCCCAGACGTTAGTTTATAATGTTTATACAGAGTGATTAATTAAGCATACTCACCCCATTTTTAGGGGTAAATTATGTATGTATGCAAATGTTTATTTCGGGAATTTTTAAGTATAGTTAAAGACGATATGTTCGTAAACAAGATTTTTCAAAACATTTAAGGAGTATTATGTGACGATACTAACATTGGTTTTTCAAATAAGAACAAATAAATAGATGGGGTTATCGTTAAAATAAATTTTGATTTCAGTCAACTCGCTGACGAGATTTCCACTTTTAAGCAAGGTTTAAGCAAGGGGTCAGTGGTGGGAGCATAATTTGTGTAGCGGCACAGTTCCTGGTTTCTGAATAGTTCTATAGTGCTCCGATACTCACCCCTCCCTAACTTGCATGTATTCATAATTTATCTTTAAAAATGGCGTGAGAGCACTTAATGAATCACTCTGTATATGTATATTTTATATTATCACGTGATCTCGTGAACGCCAAAACTCCAAAATATATCAACCAACATTATAACCAAATACGTAATCTGTTTCTTATAACCGGTTAAAACATACGTTTTATTTTTTTCGTCGAGATAACGTTGGTATGTCTTGACTTTATCATTATAGATACCTGTAGTGCACACAAATATTTCCTCGGGTCTCAACATTGCCTAGTTCCAAAACAGGGTGGTGACTTTAAAGTGCACAGCATACACGTGTTTATTTTCGTGAGTAAAATTATATTATTGCGTAGCTCGAAAAATTCAGCGCGATTTCAAAAAACAATAGAATAATCTAAATCAGTGGATTCAATCTTTTTAGGACCGTGGCTCAAATTTTCCCCCGAAAATCAATCGCGACCCACGCGGTTTCACTTAATTTGTTTATTATGCTTTTGTTATTTATTACTTTAGAGGTTTATAATTAATATAATTGTACAGATGTACTTTTAATAATGAGGTGTATGCGATGTATGAGCTTCAATAGTTGTTCAAATAAAAAAAAAAAAAAAAAAACAAATTCGTAAAACCATTATAATATTTTTCGCTCCGCTCGCAGAATCTAAAAGACATAAATTTCTTGGAATCCATGTAACTCAAAACAACTTTTGCGACCCAACAACAATTGACTCGGGACTGACGACCCACAGTTTGAGAAACGCCGAAAATCTAAATCAATTCACGTACGGGAAATTCGTAACCGTACCGCGAATAAACGCCCGCGTCCAGACAAAGGAAAAACATTGTTGAAACCACGACCGAGTAGATTTTTAGCACTCTGTCCGAACGCGCTGAAATTCTTAACCGCACTCCGCCCGGAGCACACGAATCGGGTACAACGAAATGGAGTCGGTCGGAAACGATGACCCGCGCGGTCCGGGCGCCCGTTCATTAACACGCGTGGGCACGTGTCCGCATCGACCGGCCATTATATTACACGTACCAGCCCGCGTCATTCTTGTACAACCGGCGAACGCTGTAAATCGGTCGGTAATACCCGGCGTACTCGTGCTGATGGTTATTACGGTGGCGTTCGGCCGCGGCTGAAATACGGGGAATAATTATTATAACATCCCGGGACGCGAGCGGTGCAGCTGCAGGTGGTTTGCGGGTAAATAATAATAATAATATGTAATATTATTATGCTTTCAACGGCACGAGGTACGATAACGACCTATCGATCTTCGCGCGTCCGTTTCACCGTAAATTGCGTTGTGTAGGTACGCGCGGTCGTTTTTTTTTTTTTTTTTTCTTTAATTGGTATTTTTAAACTCGACGCGATTATACGGACCCGGCTGCGGCGGCGGCGAACTGTACGCCATCCCGGCCCATCACGCCCAGTAATAAACTAGACGCGTATGCAATCGCGGACGTCACGACTATACGTGTGTCTTCGGGTTCGGGTATACACGTGAACGGAAACGCCGCCGCCGCAAGTCGTCAACCGATTTATAATAGTCGTAAATATAATCACAATAACGAATGGTTTCTCGGCCGGCGGAGCGAGGGCCGGCTGTCTCTGCTCGTATTATAGTAAAACGAGCGTATAGATCATTCGAAACGTGCGGGTCTGTTGCACGGACGAAAGGTCATAATCGGCACTCGAAACGGGCGATTTTCATCGGGTTCGAGCGGACTTGTAATATAATGTGAACACCCAATACGTGTAAAATCCATAGTTTAGTCGGGCTTACAAAATATATCGGTTATTTTGAACCGAACCGCAATGAAATAATAAAATCGAAAATAATAAAACTGTTAATGTCGCAGGAAACTTTTTTACTTTTCAACAAATTGTCCGGTTTTATTTTCCGGAAATTATGCAGGAAAAAATTAAAAACCATTTTTTTAGGTATCAACTAGAAAACATTTTGTTTCAGAAAAGACACTGCGTTTGAAATTCGGAATAAGATTTCTGATAGAAAACAAAAATCAAACAATTTAAAACAATGAAATGTTAACGTCGTAAATATTTGTCTGTTTTCGTTAGGAATACATTTTCTCAGATTTTTCACAATTTTTATGAAAACCACTAGAAAAAAAAAAATGACATCTCTAATAGATCATAGTAAAACCAATATATTCATCGCTTCAATTAGAATCTAAAATAATTAAGTAATTTATGAAGTTCCGAAATGTCCTAATAAAAATTATGTTTATGGACTTCATATTGAAAATAATGTGCCTATACACTGAAGAAAATTACTTAAAAATAAGAACAAAAATGTCTTAGTCTCATTCAGTCATACACCATGTAAAGAATTTGTAACAAAATGAGCAACGGCTCATTCTTCATTTGGGTTTTGACATATTATTTTTTCGATTTTTTTTTTTTCATTATTATATCGCAAAATGACTATTTATTATATATTTTTTAAACGATATTTTAGTGACGATAATTTGTTCACGATTGTATTTTACCAGTGGTATTATTTCTTTTCGATTTATTATATTCTTGATATTTTACTAGTACCTACACCTAAAAATCATACTAACGTGTAAAAATCTGAAAATATAATTTCTCATTTAAAATTACACCGTTAATGGATTTGTAATAAAACGAACGTCACACAACAAGCGTTTTGAAAAAAAAAAATGCTAAGTGCGTTGAAATCTTCAACCTAATAATAATAAGCGGTTTCTCTTTTTCTTCTGCCTACGTTCTTTAAGACTATTCTGACAAACAAATTGACTGATCTTTGTCTATGGCTATGGATTTCTCCATAACCTTTCTGGTTACTGGCTTCCTGCTTAGTTATATTCTTTATCAGATTCTCGCACGTGGGCGTCCTAATGGTCTTTTACCTAGAAGGTCTTCGGATTGAACTAACTGTATCATTGACCCTTATTTCTTCAGTGAACGTCCTGCCTATTGTAATAATCGTTTTTTTGATTCCTGAATAATATCTGGTCTTATGAGAAATTACTCTAGTACTCTATTCTTTATAATTTGGGCCTGGATGTAAATATCCTTAAAATGATAGTAAAATGCTAAAAACTATTCTAAAAATCGAAAAACAGCAAAAATGTCACTTTTGTTAATGTTATACGTTTATGTCAGATATCGAATTACAGCACTTCATAAAAATAAAATAATCAAAATTATAAATAGTTAAAACGATCGACAGTTTATATTGATAATTTATGAAGAATACTCGGAATCTAAAAAACACAAATTTCAGGAAAACGAAATTTATTTTTCGAATTACCTAAAGTTAAATTATCAATTTGTATATATAATATGTATGTAAAACAAACAATACAATTACCAATAAATGCTTAAAGCTACAAAAATAGCAGAAAATGTAAAAAAAACTAAACGTTTCACTTTTGAAGTATCCCATCTGTTATACGAAACGATTTATGTACTTGGAAAACTTCGCGCCTTAGATCACCCCAATCCTCACAGAATGCATTTTGCATCGAAAGCCTGATCATAATATTATCATTACAAAAGATTATGTGCGCCAGCAGCGCGTCGTCACGACGACAACAACAATAATAATAGTAATACGTGCACGAGTATCTAGTAATAATACTAAGAATAATAATAATAATGATAATAATAATTGAGGAAACGACCGGCGTACTTATATGTGCGGCATAATAAGAAAACGGGGAAACGATTAAGTACGAGAAGTGCCTACGTACCGGGCCGGTATACGTATCTACCAACCTACCTGCCTACGTAGTATTATGGGTTTTTTTTTTTATTATACATATATAGAAGGTCGTCGGGCTGCACGAATTCGTCTAACGACGACGTCGTCGTCGTCGTCGTCGTCGCGGGTGTCCGGTAAGCGAAAAAAAAAAACAATCAACAAACGCGTACACGATTCCGCTCGTCGATATAAAAAAGCCGCCGGACCCGTCTTGGTCTTCAGTACACGCACGACAACCGCACCAGCACCACATCGCCGTCATCATGGAATCACGTACAGCATTATTGTTCGCCGTTGTGGCCGTTTTGGTCGCCCTGATGGACCGTACCGCGACCGCGGCCCCACAAAAGGAAACGGCCTCTACCGAGTACACCAACAAGTTCGACAACATTGACATCGACCAGGTGCTCGCCTCCAAGAGGCTGGTCAACAACTACGTCCAGTGTCTGATGGACAAGAAACCGTGTTCCGCCGAAGGCTCTGAACTCAGGAGTACGTAAATTACTGCACTATATTAATATACCTACTGGTAAAAATATTTAATCCCGGATTTACCTAATACGTAATAGACCCGGCTGAAGGTTAGGAATAAGGTCTAATACCCTATCGACCGGCTTAATTTCAAATTATCGCCCCCCCCCCTTTTTTTTTCTTTGTCAGTTTTTTAATACTAGAGTTTAAAGGTTAATTAAAAAGTCAAGTTAAATAAACAAAATAGCCTTCTGTAGCAAAAAAAAAAAATACTATTGTTCCACTTCCGCTATTTATCTTGTTATTTATAGTCATGCAATTTATATATAAATCCTAAACGCAGTATATGTTACGGTACAAGTATACAATACCGATTGACATTGAACGCATATTCGAATTTTGAATAGAATATATACTGACTCTAACGATCGAACATCGTCTTCAACCGGTTAATTGTATAACTGAATGTTTGGTCATTTTGAATTTTTTAACATTGATTAAAATTTCGATAATAAATATACATAATAATTATTGTATTTCTAATCATTAGTATATACTTATTATAAACGTGTGCCCGCCTGGTTGAGTTGAAAAACGTAATTGATTATTAATCAGATCTTGCATCCAACCGGATTCTCGCACTTTTTCCCCTATTTTCTTTGAAAACGGTCCATCACTGGTGCTTTTTATTTCTAGTAAATAATATCTTTAGTCGTGTCGGTGAAATGTAATAGTAATGTACAAACGCCTGTGTATAATGTTCTAATATCGACAAAACATTGGGCGTTAATACATTTGTTGAGTTTCGAAAATATTTTACGATCTACACCCTTAAGGTTGTCAATACGTTGAATACAGTCATTTTTTTTTCATCAATAATCACACAATATACAAAATAGGTAAATTTATTAACTCTAAATAATACGTTTAGTTTATATATATATATATATATATTCTACATTGATATATACTATATATATATATAGATTAGATATAGTATTTATTGAAATTGCAATATTGCAATATTTAACTTTTTGCAATCTGCGAAAAGTTCTCACAACAAAAACAAGTATATTTATATCATATTATTTCTAAATACTAACACTTCAGTGTATTAAACATAAAAACGAACCTAAAAGAATCAGTTTTATGACAATACATTTGAACTCAACATAGGGGCGATAGACAACTTTTATTTTATTGCTGCAATATTTAACTTTTTGCACTCTGCGAAAAGTTTTCACAAAAAATTTAACTCAAAATATTATATTATTTCTAAATGCTAAAATTGCAATATATATAAAACATAAAATAAAATCTAAAAGAGTCGGTTTCATAACAACACATTAGAATTCAACAAAGGTTAGTTTGATAGCTTTTATTTTATTGCTGCAGTATTTAACTTTTTGCACTCTGCGAAAAGTTTTCACAAAAAAACAATTTTTATTTTTTTATTATTTCTAATTGTTAAAAATGTGTAGTTAAACGTGCAAAAGGTTCAGTTTCATAATAACAAACAATATTAAAAGTAAATGTTACAATATTATTATTTTTTTCTCTCGACTCCTTACATATTTTTGTATTTGTTCCAATGTACGTATATATAATACATGTAAGGCACATGAAAGTATCGCATTATACATATTATCAACTTTTATTACCTATATCTTATTATAGTTATTACTACTTATCCAGAATGGTATGGAAAAGTTTAAAATCACTTGATCGCTTATTCTCTTATTATAGAAGATTAAATAATTAATTACCTACAAATAATATCTTATTATTATTCTTAAACTTTAAATTGGTGTTTGTTTCTGAACATTACGGTACCTTAAATTAATAAAAAATTTATCGAACTTTATCCTATTGTAATAATTTATGTTCTATAAATATTCAAAAAAGAAAATAGATCTTCTAAAAAATGTAATTGCATAGGTTTAGTTCAAGTTAGAAATCATTTAGATAGTAGATAACATTACAGAAGAGTATTAATAATTTAATGTAGTGATATTCTTTATATTAATGGAAGAATTTATGGATTACTTTTTTGCACATTGAAATTTATCTAATATTAATACATGTATATTTGTTTTGATTTAATAGAAGTATTGCCGGACGCCTTGAAAACACAATGCATAAAATGCAGTCCCAAACAAAAGAACGCAGCACTTAAAGTAGTTGAACGACTCCAAAAAGATTATCCCACCGAATGGAAACAACTCCTGGACAAATGGGATCCTAAACGGGAATATTCACAGAAATTCGAAGAATTCCTCCAAGAGGAAAAGAAGAAGAACAGTTCCTTCAAGTTTTGAAGTCGTGGAACACTAAGTTGGTAGTCGGTGTAATATTTATAATATAATCAGAACGTACACTAAGCACACTATTTCCGTTTAGATATATGCGTCAAAATACTGCTTACATTGAACAAAATAAAAAATAATTATCGTTAATCAGTAAACGTGACTTGTATTTGTTTTTTTTTTATATATATATACTCTGCTGTAGCACAAGAAAAATGATAATAAATATAGATTTTTTTTTTTTAATCTGTTTTCATTCTTATATGTTTATTATAATATTATTTATTTTATATTTGTCTAAAACATAATAACGAAGAATAATAATGTAGGTATATAATATACATTATATACTTAATTAAATATCGATAAATTTATATTTTTTTGTTATTTTTTTATATTTTGAAATCAAAGCAATCATTTTATCAATTAATTTAATAGCTCAATAATGATAATCGTTGCGTATTCTATATAAAATCGTACGAGTGTTAAAAAAAAAAAAAAAAATACAGAGATCATCATCGTCATTATATTGAATCGTTCGTATTTGCATATTACACGGATTTAAGTAAGTTAGTAAGTAATAATAACAATATTATTATTATTAATATTATTGGTATTATTATTACGCACTAAAGTGATTTACAATATTATCATCGTGTATTAAAAAATTATAGTAAGTAATAATAAAGTTAACAACTTATATAGTAATTATTATTAAGAACATTTGTTGTATATTACAATGATTATCTCTTACTACCTACATAATATGTATGTACTATTTTTATACCCCCTCGATCTAAACGAGGTAATATTTTTTATTAGGTGATATTATAGGCGATTGCTTTTTTTTTCTTTCATTCTTTTAATGCAAATACAAATAATGGGGGAAAAAACAAACAAAATGTCCGACTTTGCTTCAATTTCTGTTTCGATCATATTATTATACACGTTTAGGTACACAATATGATAATATTATTATAATATTCACATTTATGGTATATTATCTCTACAATATCGAACCGAAAAAATTCAAGAATTATATACATTTTGTTATATATAGTTGTGTTTATAATATTAATAATAACAATGATAATATCCAGGTGTTAAATCTAAAAGGATAACGGGGAAAAAAAACTGCAATTATTTCAACGATACATTGTCCACACAACAATAATATAATAGTCCAAACAAAATAATGTCCTACCCGAGTAAATAAATAAGTAAGTACGAGAGTAAATAATTTTGTAATTATTACTATTATTACTATTGTTAAAGTCTACACGTATTATAATAATATTATATACTTTCGAACTCACTGAACGTAACTCGGTAATCTCATTTTAAAACGCTGTATTTGTGTAACTCGACCGTAATCGCAATATGTTGACCGGAAATAATTTCGAAACAATCTTGGGAGCGTCTATATTACATATTAATAGGTAGTTATAATACTTATATTTTGACAAAACAAGGAAAATGTTGTACCCTGTTATGTTCATGTTACAGGTCGTATGTATGTAATATCATATTATTATATATATTTTTTTTATCTAAAATAATTATTGATTTGAATTATTATTATTAAATAATAAATATATTATATTATAGACGTAACACGTAATACGTTAATAATAAATATTATTTACTATAATAATTGTATTTAATTTAATATAATATTATTATTTTTCATATCGAAGAAAAAAACTATAATAATTTAATAATATTTTTCAACGAAATTTTGTGCAAAATTTGTGCACCTTAAAACTTAAACGCGAGAGTCTACAGGGCGAAAATTGTGTACATAAAGGGATGGGCAGGATACTTCACAATGAATATCTAGGTACTCGATACATTGATTTTCAATATCTAAAAAGTGGTCAATTTAAATTTTAAATTTATTTTTCGAAAAATCAGGAGAGGAAAGAACCCAGTTTCCCCCAAAATGTATCACTATAATTGATGTTAATTGTTTCTAAGATACGCATTTCCAGATACTTGTATCGAATATAGATACTGCCCAACCCTGAGTACAAGTAGGTAGGTATTATTCGTTATATTAATATTATTATAATATATGGGACATTTTTTTTTTTTTTTTTGGAATTCAATTTTAACTGTTACACTCACATAGGTTTCTAAAAAACTTAAAATAATATTAAACAAAGAATCATAATAAGAATACAAATTGGCACAATATTAAAAGCTTCTTAAATAACCAAAAAAAAAAAAAAAAAAAAGAGGTAATCGTATTTACGACACGAACTAAAATTATACAGTCTTTTTTTTTTAGACTAGAAACAATAATATTGTATAATATGTAACTAATAAATTTATATTTCACTACCTATTACATTGTGTTTGTACGAAACCATATATGTATATAATATGTAGTGTAGGTATATACGAAAAAAAGTATAACTACAACTATTACAAAAAAAAAAAATTTAAAAAAAATCATAATAACAATAACAATATTCTATTAAAAAAAAAAAAACATTCAAATTGAGTTTATACCATCATCGCCATCTGTGTTTACGTGTACTGTTACATTAAATCATTATAATATTGCATACCGAAGTGTATGACGAGTAGGTACAATATTATTAGTCTTAAAATAATATAAATTATTGTACAAGTAATATAGCTTTAATTTAAGGTATAATAGGTAACACAATTTCGGTTTTTTTTTTAAACGTTTTGTTTAATATCATAAACTTATTCGTTAGGTACGTGGATATAATATGGCATTATTGTTTTTTTTTTTTTATATATATATTTACATAATAATTTTTTAAACATTGCACATTATATTATATGTAGGTACTTTAAGATAAGAGAATTATAGTGTTGTGTAAGTATATATTTAATATAAAAACAATTATTAGGTAGGTACTTTTTTTTTTTTTTTATCAAAGTACTTACACAATATGACAAACACAGTAAGTCAGTGATAATAATAAAACAAATTATAATCACTACTATAATATTATTATTTTAATTTTTAAAGATATAAAAAAATGTATTTTTTTGCGAATGAAATAAAAATTGTATTTATTGTTTAATATATATTATGTATAAAACCTTTACTTTTCCTTATCGATTAAAACCTAATTATTAAATATTTTTTAATTAAATTATTTTGACGCATTAGAATTGAAAGTTTTCCTTATATACTACCTGTATTAAATGTAATTCTACGACATTTGTTTCATTTCTGGTCCCAAATACATGGGTCCAAACGCAGGCTTGAACACCAAAATACAAATATTTATCGCTGAAAAACAAGACAATTATAATATATTACTGTCTTCAAATTCTATAAATATATTTTTTTAATAGTAAAATAAGATTTCCTAAATTTTCTATTTTATACAAAATTGAATCATTTTGGTGTTAGTTGTTCATGGTGGTTAAAGAATAAAATTATAAATAATAATATACGTACCACAGGTAATACCAAAATAAAAATTACTTATAAGAATATAAGTTTAGAAGTTTATTTATAGTAATATAAATTTTATTTTTGTTTTTTTTTTTTGGTACATGAAGTGAAAACAAATTAGCCACTATCTACTCTCCCCCTTTCTTACATTCTCTTCTTGTATTGAAGTTTTCTAACTACTCACTCTCTTAAAACGAGAACAGCGGCCACGTGTTTGTCGCTATTGCACTATGATAATAACTACCTATATTTTGTCATGGTTTTATGATCTTTTTGTAGCATTGTAAATTAAGAATCAAGATACCTCAAAAATATAAATTTTTGAAATTACTTGTACTTTACCTAATAAGTAAAAATTTTAAATTTCGAATTCTGATCTGGTGGCTGTTGATTCGTAAATGTTGCAAGCTAAATAGCAATTTTTTTGCTAGTGTTTATGATGATTTTAATGGTAGGTATCGAAAATTAATATCAAGAGCTCAGAAAAGTCTATATGAAAACATTCCGACGGGCATCGTTCAATTGTCTACTACCCATCAAATGTATTTATTAATTTTTTATAGATAAAAGAATGATAATATCAAATTACAAAATAAGGATGTGTTTTTTTCACATAGGTATTTTCAAAGGGTTAGCTAATCACTGACTATCAATTTTATTTTTGTTGCGCCTTCTTTTTAAAACAAGTTTTATTGCATTCTTTGTTAGTAGCAATACATTATGAAAAATTTAAGAAAAAAACGATGTGTTGATCAAATATCGGGTAAATATATTCTTACCAAACCGCCCAGTTTTAAATAAAAATAACACTTTATTTTCATTGTATCGTAAAATGGTTGCAAGCGCTTACGTATTATTATAATACGTATAATTTATAATAAATATCAACCTATTTTTACCTGAGAAATTTTGTTCGGGTTTTTATTCTCATATATTGCTCTGTTTGCGTTTGGTTGGGGTTTGTTGGCCACTGTTCGGAGCATTACCGGTAGCTCCGTTTTCGAGTTTGGCTAATTTTTTGTACGTCGACGAGTTTATAAATCTTGGATATGAATCCCTATGCATAAGCGTGTAAATTTGTAACTGAGCTTCATCGAACATATGAGGCGATGGTTCATTGATGTTCTTATTGACAATATCACGAACACGAGAGTCTAAACTCACCTGTACAAAAATAACACATTTTTCTAATACAAATATTTTAATAATATGTCATGTAAGTGGCCTTACATTTTTAATGAGGAAGTTATAATTAATCGATAATTTATAGAATAATTTGTTTACAATAATTTAATACATCATTGTTTATTTTACATTACTTAATATATTAGTACTAATTAGACGTGGTGTTATTTTCAATAAAAAAGAAATTATTGAGGTTTTTCCGCAATTTTTTTTTTATCGACATTTTCATTAAAGTTCATTCAAGAATTCATTAAAAACACAAAGAATTTTAACTTAGTTTATAGTTAAAAAATAATGTATTGTTTTCAATTTAAATTTGTAAAAAAATATTGAACTGAACTTGCTTCAGAATCGTGTTTCGTTTGCACTGATTTATTATTGCGTACAAATATAAATTAAATTACCATATGGATATCTTTCAGTACCAACTTACTACAGTGACCTATCCATATCTCATGGTATGAAGTACCTATGTTGGCTTTTTAAATTTATTTTATTATTTTAATAATTTTTGATATTTGCCCTAAAATTATGTAGCATCCAATGCTCTTTTTTACCAGTCCACACCTGCTTACATGTAACAATTATTCAAAGCACTTGTATAACAACCCCGTATAAGGTTACAATATATTTGAATTAAAAGATCAATATAATAAAATAAAGCTTATTTGATTTAACAAAAATAAAACTGCACGTGTACAGTATTTTTATCACAAAACTAGGGTTTTATATCAAATACGAAATTATATTCCATTAAACTATTCATTATTTTGTTTTTATCGTATAAATCAGAATATTTTATTGTCGATGCAAAGGAAAACTCAGTGCAACTAGTGCAATCAAATCGAAAATTGAAATCGTGAAACACAGCGGTATTTTCTTGGTATAAAAGTTACATTCGGGGCAAACAGTGAATCGTACAGTAAACATTAATTTTGACATAAAGTTACAATTTTGATTTTATGTTTTGGGAATGTACCTACAATAAGGGAGCTCTGGCATTTACATTCCTTTTTTTTTTAAATTTTAATTTGTAAACTTCAGATACGAAGTTTCGGAAAATACCAAAAAAATGAAAATTCACTTACCAGCCTAAAAAAATACGTATACGTTAGTACGTTACAATAAGAGTAGTTTTAAATACATTTTCATAAATTATGTTCAGCTATAATACTTCTCCATTTTTCGGGTTCATGTCGAAAACAAAAAAATGAGGTTGACTGATAATATTATCATATTCTACTTTACTAACTTCTTTGGGAGATAGAATCGAAATGTAGTCTTCGTAGATGGACCGAGATTTTTCCTCGAGTATAGCAGTATTCGATTCTTTTTTCAACTCCTCCACTGCACTCCAAAACATTATATTCTCTTCACTATACTCGCATCGTAAGAATTCACGAAATATCGCTTTGCCCACTGTAAATATAAACAAAAAATAACAATGTATTAATGAGATAAATAATTATATACTTTAACTGAAAATTAAAAACTCGATAGTTCTACTGAAAAAGCCTTTTTTTAAGTATAAATATCTATATATTTTAAATTTATAATGCTTAATTATTTAAAATACCTATGCAAAAAAATAGATTAAACTTGTATATAGTTAGGATATCACATATAAATGCACTATTACATTTGTTTAAAAATGATTGATTTATGATTGTTTAATTTGTTTTTCATATCGTTTTATTCGAATTTCTTAAATTATTTGTTTGAATAGGAAGAGTTCTTCATAAGTTGCATGTCCAGTAAAAAAATACTTTTAAAATAAATTTAAAAAAAAGAAAGTAATTGAGTACCTACAAAAACAAATATATCTAGGATTTATTTATAAATACATAATTAAATACTTTTTTTGCAATAGTTTAAATCGTTATTTATATCAGTGAATACATATTTATTTAGTTAATAAATTATTATTAAAATAAACCCCACTGATTAGCGCGTAATAAATTCAGTATCTGGTAAGCAAAAAAAATAAAAAACGTCATCAAATCGATTAACATGAATGAAATTTGATCCCCTTCAGTAAAGGAATAGTTATGTGCGTAAAACAGTAATAAGAAGTCAAGGGGTATACGTGCAGAATAAAAAAGCTTAGAAACACTATACTTTTTTTTATCATGAACCAGCGATTATTTACAAAAATGTTGAATAAATTTCCATAGAAAATTGCTGGTTCATGATAAAATAGTCATCCCGTGAAAAGATTTATAATTATACAATGAACTATTCACCAATAAATCCTACAGTTTATTGATTAAATTTCGCTTATCGGGACTTTGGTGTCCTTATTATCGTTATCTCGACGACGGTGAATATTATGTCAGCACATAATATTTTCTCGACTTCCGGCCTATTCTAACCGTTCCATAGTCAAAAATGATATTTTGATTTGGGTGGCGTAACAAACGAGTGCCGTTCACTCATGTGTAAATATTTTCACCTTGGCAATATGTAATATAACAAAAAACAAAATAGCTATAGAACTATAATATTTCAAAAATATTGCTTTCCATTTCGTATTTTGGGCGAATAAATAATAAGTGATTTCATGTGTTTGACACTACACAGCTAGATTATGGAAACTGAACAATTAATTTAAATTTCGACTATGATATTAAGTAAAAATTTAATAAAAAAGAGTAAAAGACGTTTATGTGGTTAGTTCTCAAGACAACTACAAACCTAATCAAATTCTATGTACATTTTTAACCATCTATTTTTAAGTCTCTAGTCCTTTTTTTAATTTTAATAAAGATATTTATTAGTTAATTACTAAATAATATAGTACATTACTATAATTACCAGGACATCGTAGAAGTCGATCGAACGATTTACTCCAACTTCGAATTTCATCCAGCGGAGGCCTGTAATCATACAAATATTATAAATACAAACGATTATTGAATTGTTTACAAGTAAACGGTAAATATTTTGATTCGTCAAACGCCATATAAAACGTAAAAATGAAAGTATCAGAGATATATATTGTAACGCTGTATAATATAATATTGCGCGAGTCATTTTTGTTAAATTATTTTATCAAATCGATCTTGTACAAAAAAAACCAATGGGAACGATTGCAACAAATCAAGAAAATATAATCTAGAGGGAATTATCAAATAAAACCAAAAATTAGACAATTTTGTTATTGTAAATGATTAAAAGTTGTATACATTTTTTAAATTTATCATAGTTACTAAAATATTTTCATCTACTAATACATCGTTTTATGGCTGTTTAAAATTATTTTGCATGCGGTTGAGGTTTTTCAAGCATTTGACCCACCATCGGTAACATTTATATCATAAATTACATGAGACCCAGTAACTTAAACGGTCTAGTCATACCCGTTTTTATTTATCACTAGGCCATTGGAAAAACGTAGTTAGATATTATTCAGTAATAAACATAATAATGCCAATGATGTTCATTCCGAGGAACGAGGGTATAATCCAGTATAATCATAGGAAAAGCATATATGTATTTTGATTCTGAGCATTTTCATTGTTCAAAAATAGGGTATAATATGTAATATTGTTTTTATAAATAATTTACAGTCTAAAAAAAAAATGAATAAAATAATCATTTAAATAAATGTGATTTTACCGTACGTATATACTCAGAATAAACAACTCCTCTAGAAGGATTGTTAAGTAAATGACCGATATTTTATCACCTAATGCATATTTTATAAGGCATTGTAAAAATGAAATTTATCACTCATTTCGTATCCAGTGAAATCGTTTTTTTTTATATTCGTGAAATAGATATGCACTTCGTGAAATGTGTCCATAGTATATACTTTTTTTATCTAATGTAGAAAATAATTTTTAGGCCGTTTCGTGCCGAATAATGTGACTCGTTTCAGGTGGACAGTTCTTAATAAATTAATAAACTTTTTTTAACCAGTAATTATGGGAAAATGAGTTACAGCATAATAATATAAATATCAGTCAACTGTATCGTCGTGCCATGTAATGGTACGGTGATATTCATTATTATGAGAATTTCTGTACTCGTGATGGTAATTTTTAAACTATGTAATATTAAACAAGTATGGAGACAAAAATTATTACATATCTTGTAATAAAACTGATGTACAGCATAATATAAAACGATTATGATGTTTTAATCACTGTCACGATATTCTCAACCTGTTTTAAATGAAAAATATAAATTCAATATCATAATATTTACTAATATATTATTATAATGTTAATATAAACTACCATCCATATAAAATTCAAAATTACCGGTTTTACTTCAAGATCTTCTCATCTCTTTATATAGTAAGTTTTTAATTTAGCAAAATACGGCCGTACAATAAATAATACATTATTAAGTAAGCACATAAAACATAAACTAGTATTTTCTTTATTATAGCATGATTTGCGTCGTATAGTAACTTATATAATCTATAAGCATATTTTCAAAACGAAATTTGAATATAATCTATTACACTAACTATATTCAGGAAACTGTAGCGAGAATTTATTTTCCAGAGAATAAAAGTGTTTTATATATTTTTGAATATAGATCATTGAGAAAAGTACTATTATATTACAATTTTTAAAAACTGAATTATAATTTTTTTTTTTCATTCATATAACTTTCGAAAATATTTTCATTTTTAATATTTTAATAAAATATTTACAAAGCAGACAGGTCAAAGTTGTACTATTTTGAAAATGAGTACAGATATCACTTATCATATTCTTATATAAGTAATTAGGTATTTATCAGGTCACAAACTCTACCTTTAAAATTTCTTAAACACTGCTCAAAAAATGTTTGTGCAATTTCCATAGAAATTATGTAATATTTAAAATTGATCATCCCCCTCACGATTACTCTGTAGTACGAAATTACCTGGGCCTGAGTACCTTAGCTAACAGGCGTTCGGGAGCAAAGCTTTCTTTTTATTCAAAACTACTCCATGGTGCAGTTGATAGCCCAATATTTTTTAGCTGAGATAAATTTCCGTGTCCCTATGCGTTCCTCGTGCTCCCGAACTTTATTCCACACTCCTATCCATCATAATAACTTCGGTAAAAAACCACCCCTTACACAGAATGTCTCGTGCGACGAACCTAAATGTGAATTTTAATTTTTTATAGTATTGTTTATCACCTGTATATTTCTTTGTTACTTTTGCTCATGTTTTCATTAGTTAGTTAGTTAGTTTATGTTCTATTATCATTTGTTTTAATTCGTATAATTACTATATTTGGGTTAACACCCATTATGTTATTAAATAATTAAATAATATGTTATTCGAGATTGGAAAATTTAAAACCTGATAAACCGAAACGTAATTTCAATATGTTAGTTATGTTTAATTAGACTATAAATTGGATTATAAGCATATACAACCTTCTATTAAGTGTTATAGAACTTCACGTTAGTATATTAAATAAAATAAAATATATTATATTAAAATTATTACCTTATACTCGTGTCTACATTTTCGATTACGTCACCGGTAGACCCGTTTTCGTCGTTCGATTTTGGGGGGTGGCTTTTTAATGGGAAACTGAAAAAAAAATATAAATTGATCAAACCTAAATATATATATATATATGTTTTATTTTTTATTTTTACAAATTAATATAGTATATCGTTATTACTGCAGTAGTTCTAACGATATATGGAAACATTTAATTTATGAACCTATGTAGAGAGTCTATAATACCGTCGTTATTTTTTTAATAATACATATTATTACTAACAATTATTAATGTAATCTAATCAAATAGTATTTGATGTAACATATTGTTACAATATCTATCTCGTAATGCAATCATTTTTTTTTTTTTTTTTTTTTAATTTTTATTATTATTATTGATCGACCGTCTCTTATTTACGTTTAAGGAACTACTCATATAACCGCACGGAACATAACAACTTATTAAGTAGTTAGTAAATACGTTATTTTCATTTAATATATGAATCGATAAAAATTAATTTCAAAAAAAAAAAAAAAAATGTTTA
Source organism: Cinara cedri (assembly GCA_902439185.1). Classification (NCBI taxonomy): domain Eukaryota; kingdom Metazoa; phylum Arthropoda; class Insecta; order Hemiptera; family Aphididae; genus Cinara; species Cinara cedri. Next base: position 59,700 of record CABPRJ010000055.1, read on the forward strand.
AAAATACAAACAATAACGATGATAAAAAAACGCTCAGTTGTTGATTTGAAATAACATTTTTACTAATAAAAAAAAAAATAAAAATAAAATTGACTAATTTATTAATATATTATGTTTGTTTTTGAATATATCTTTCTTTTTTTTTTTAATATACTTACCAAAAACGTTCCCTGTATGCGTGAAAATGAAGAATAAAAAAGCAACAAATCGAAAGTGTTAGAGATAAATACAATATTTTTTTTTAATATACCCCTATATAATATTCTAATTTTTTTTTTTCTAAATTCAATTTATAATATTAATTTTTCCGAAGGTATTAACGATAATAAACATTTTCTTATTAGTTCTCGTGAAAAATTAATTTGTACATAGAATTACTATAATTACAATAACGATATAAAATATAAAAACCGAAAATTCGCTCGTATTAAGGTATTTTTCTTTCGATTTTCCATTCTGTATATTATTATATCGTTACAATAGTAATAATAATAATAATATAATTCTAGACATTCCCTCAGAAAAATGAAATTTTTAATTTTATAAATACATTTTTTTTTTTTTTTTAATTTGATATAGTGACTTAAATATTTATAAAACCCGTAATTTACGTATATTAGTAAATAATTAATATATTCATCAATGTAATCGATTATATTATACATAATATAAATACAATAGAACCTCGGTATCTCGAAGCCTCAAGGAACTAAATAAAAAAAAAATTGACATTTCGAACCTTCGATTTATCGAGGGAATTACATCCAATACTGAATGATTGGGGCTGCAAAAAAATTTGACTTACAGAAACTTCCAGATACTGGAGTTTGAGATAGCGAGGTTCCACTGTACACTACAAAAGTATTATATTTTTTGTAAATATAGAAGGTAGATAATATATTATTGTATTGACATCCTTACGGACGATTCAGATAAAAGTTACAGATTTATTAAGATAAAGATGTAAGTTTACAGGGCGATCAATCTGTCGTAAGACACTCATTATCTGGAAAGTATTAACTTTTTCTAAAATTTATTTTCTAGAACATTTAAGAAACAAGCTGCTCTACAATTTTACGTTTAAAATATGGAGTATTATTTAAAATAAATTTTATTGTTGACATTTTTAATTTCCATTAGTCTATTGACGAGATATTCCACTTTTAAGTTCGGGTTGGAGGAGAGTAAAGAGTATCATTTGTGTGGTGGTATGGCGCGTGGCATGTTAATAATGCACCACTACTATACCCCAACCCAAACTTAAAAGAGGAATAAGAATTGACGGAAATCAAAAATGTCAACATCAAAATTTATTTTAACTAATACTTCGTCTATTTATGGAATTTTTAATATAGGTTGCCATTTGAAAAACAAAAGTAAGTAGTGGTTTTACTCCCAAAAATAAATATGAAAAAAAATTGTAAAAAATCTTGTTCCTTAAATATTCTAGAAAACAAATTCCGGAAAAAGTTAATACTTTCCGAGATAATTAGATATATAATTACGATAGATTGATCACCCTGTATAGGTACTAAAAATATTATAAACTATGTAGTATAATTTATCTGTTTGTTATAATTATATAACCTTACAACTTACTGATATAAGGATATAAGTATCAGAGAAAACCGTACAACAATGCTCTTTATTTGGAATAAAATATATGACTGATAACTAATTACTGATAAGATTGCAATAAATCAGAAATATATTGTTGTTTTAATTCTAGAATAGGTAAAAACATTAATTGACAGCAGCCGTTTGTATTTTGTAATAATAAATATAGGTAAGTAATTAATAAAATTATACTATATACAAAGTGATTCATAAGGACGCTCACCTCATCATTTTTATATATTCGAAAATATCGGCTTAAAAATTACTACACTTAAAAATTCCAAAAATTAGAATTTGAATCTATGCGAAATTGAACCACACAAATAGAGTGAAAATGCTTAATAAATCACCCTGTATATAAATCAAATTTTAAAAAAAAATATGTATAATGTGACTCGGTCTTAAGTGTCATAAACTAAATGGTAACTTATATCTATTTAGATATAGCCTTGGGTCAATCATCAGATTACAAATTTAATAGATAAACAAAAAATAGATAAAACACTGAAAAATCAACTAATTAATAAACTGTTTAAAAATAACTTAATAATTATTAATAAGTCTGTCTTTATTTGTTCATTGTTTATTTAATTTGTAATCCACGATGACGGCCCAAGGGCGTAACTAATGAAGTTAATGATTTAATTTAAATTATTTCAGGCTAAGTAGTTATTATTTACATTAGTTTTATTTTAATAATATACATTTAATATTATTATACAAGAAACTATAAATCTTTAATTTTTAATTATTTTGCATTTATCAAACAATTTGTATTTTATTGATGTAAATCACGGCAAGTTAATGAATAATAGTATTACCCAGTTAAGTTAAACTAATTGAAAATATTTAACGGTTAAACACGTTTAAAGTTAATTTGAAAATTGAATCAACTTATTAAGTAAAGTTAACTTTTAATTTGTAAAACTCTTATTGACAAATGCAAATGATTAAACATATAGATAGATAGTTTGTCATTTAAAATAAGAAAGATCAATGTTCAAATAAAAAAAACCAAAGGTAAGAGTTAAATTAAAAGCTGAAATTTACTTTACTTTTCAACTCATATTTACCCAGCTTTATATAAATGTAATATTAATGGTTTTTTTTTTAAATATAAGAATATCAGAAACTTGATATTATAGATTCTGAATGGAGCAAAGAAGCTTATGGTTTTACAAAGATGTTTACTTTTTTTTTATCTGTGCACGACTTTTCTACCAGAAGACTTGCTCAGATTTTTATGTGTAACACTTTTTCTGAAAGGAAATCAGTGTGGGGAGATACTTTAATTATTTCATTTTTCGATTTTCTCATGATTTTTCTCATCAAATTTAAAAAACCAAAAAAAAATAGGAAAAATGGGAAAATATAAGAAATGTAGGTATTAGTTAAAATATATTACCATCTTCTTTTTTCCTGTGAACAACTTTTAAACTAGTAGTTTCGCTCCAATTTATAATGATAGCAAGTTTTTTAAAAGGAAACCCGACTGGGAAGGTACTTTTTTCGAATTTACCAAGAATTTTCCCAGAAAATATAAAAAACTTGGAAAAATCATAGGAAAACCGGTACAACATTAAATAAATTTTAATTTAAATTTAATTATTTTACTATAAAATTGCATATATATATATTGTTGACAAAGCATTAATATCAACGGAACTCCGCTCAAAATCGGTTTTTCATAAGCAATGGTTTATCGTTGCTCACATGTATACATTAAATTACCTATAACAGTGGCTGCACCCGTCCCCATTATCTTAGAACGTTTTTTTGATAATATTTTTGAAGCAATGAAAAATATTATGATTAAAGCAAACTAACACAAGAAAATACTTCAATGAACTATTTACAATGTACGTTCTATACAGAAAAATATCGAAATTATTTTCGATACTAAGCTACCCACAATATTTGAAGTAAGTTACTGTAATATAGTTAGCATTAAGTACGCATTTTCGGTATTTTAATTTATACTTTATGTACTCAATATATTTAACTTACATAAAAACATAATGGACAGACATAAAGTATACTCTGAACAAATTTTTTAAAAGTCTAGGTTTTACACAATTTATATAATCTTAATAGTGCTTTATTCATAATTCAAATATTTTTTTATTTTTTTTTACATAGAACTGTATACATATTTAGGATTGTTTTAAAATTATATATTTTTTTTTTTTGATATATAGGTTATTGTAGGTACTTTTTCAATATTAAAAATTGTATTTTTATAAAGAAAAAAGTGCTGGTCTGAGAAGGAGTACGGCCACTGTTATATGTGGGTAGTTAGAGAGGTGGGATACATAAAATTAGTCAATTTATACCTGTAACTAACGATAAACCATTGCTAACGAAAAATGATTAGGCGCGAAATTCAGGTTTACATATTTTTAAAGACAGTAATCTTCATCAAAATTTGTTTGTAAAACTTCTAAAAAAAAAAAAAATAATAGAAATATTATATGACAATCAATTACCGCTGAGTACAACTTAATATAATGAACCTCTTGTCAAATTCTCAAGAATTTCTGTTAAATCTAACTATGTTAGATACAGAGTAACTACCAAAAAAAATTATTTAAAAATCTAGTAAAAATTTAAATGTTTATAAATAGCTCAAAAATGGCGCAAAAGTTTTAAAAATTTTAGTCTAGAAAAAATATAAGTATTCTGTCAAAACTACAAATCTTTACAAATATTAACTGAATTATATAAAAAAAAAAACAAAATTTAAAATACCAAAAAGATTCTTTTTTCCTGTTATTTCAACGTATTCTTCAGTGTTTCTCAATTACTAAAAATACTATAGAGAAAATCAAAAAACCATTCTCTTACTCACTAAATAAATTATGAAAACAACAAAAAATATATTTTGTTGTTGTTCTATCGGAACAATATTTTTTGTAGAAAACATAAATCGTACAAATTTAAAATAAAAGAATGTCGTAAATGTATCTGTTTTCATTTTTCGGATTTTTTCAATTATTACAAAAACTACCAAAAAATCCAAATACTAATCACTAACTCACGAACTAGATAGAAAATCAATTTCTTATTTTTATTGTTTTATTGGAGCAACGTTTCCAGTAGAAAACATGGCGAACAAAAATTAAAAACGTTGAAAACTGTAGATTATGTAAATGATTTTTTTTTTTATTTTTCCCAATTATTTCGAAAAATCAAAAAAACCTCCTTTATGTACCAAATATAGAATATGTACTACACTCTATACATTTGAATAAAATTTCTTTTCGAAAGTTGTTTACAGATAGAAAAAAAATGTATAATAAAAAAAATATACACATCATTGTAAATCCTAAAAATCCCTCGCTACGTTCCGAATCTAAAATAATAATAATAACAACAGTGGCCTTTTCAAAAGCATGCTCTTAAAAAAAATATTATGAATCAATAATGATTAGCATACCATACTATGTCAAAATGATTAAATATCAAATATCACTTATTCCCTATAATAACACAAATTATTTTGTATTAAAACAAAACGAATACAATTAAAGTTAAAATTTTTATTAAGTATAAAAGTTAGAAATTTTACTTACCATAATTTGCATATCCTACTCCTGTATGCATGCAAATAAACGCTGGTTCAAATAAATCAATTAAAATATATTCGTAATAAAAACATCATGTTTTTAAGTATATAAGTCATACTCGCGAGTCGTAATTTATTCAATTACACGGAGTTTAATAACATTTTAATATGAATTTATTATTTTATTTATTGTATTTTTAGTAATAATATTTTAAAGTTACCTATTTATAAATGTTAAAAATAAATAACACGTTTTAAAATTATAAATAAAAACGTACGTGCGCATAATTATTTATCCTTATATTTATAATGTGTGTATATTTTTAATAGATTTATTTTTGTTCTTCATTAAAGAAATATATATTTATTTGTTTTTTAAAACTCTCAAAAATTATCACGTATATTTAAATTTAAAAATTTGATACAAAAATGTTATTTTAAATGAATGTTTGAAAAGTCTATGTCTAGAATATTTAGATATTATTGTATTTTATTTATTATCAACTTTTTTTTTCTTTACGTTATTAAACATGTAAGTTATTATATATAAAGGCACTAAAAAAGCGAATAATACTATTATTAGGTGTATAAAAATAATAATTTTGATCGATACACAGTGCAAGTTAAAACCCTATATTACTTCAAGAAATTGTCTCCAATCTCCCTAAAATCGAGGCACTCCGCAACTGGTACAGCAACCTACCGAAAGTTTTCTGATTGGTCCGGACTGTGTCTAAAAGGCTGGGAGACACGATTATCTAAAGCTACATCCAGCGACGGCACCAACTCGTTTCCTTCGCAATAAATGGACGTACTTTCGCCGTCCCCCATGTCCCATAAAATCGACTGCACTACACTCACCAGGAACATCCGCAACAACAACACCAGCAAGACAAGCACGGATGTTTGCGAACGATAGGCACTTGGGTTTCGATGACCGCGGTCGAATCGCCGTTGTCCGGAGGTGCAGGCAGTGGGTCCGTTGGCGTGCTAGGATTTCCAGGAGAGTTGAACCTGTGCCTGGCCGTGTACGGTGGCGATCCGCCTTGCGATACAACTGAATCGCTGGCCCTTTCAATCGGCACAAGCACACTCATCTGTGAATAAGAAAAAAAAACCCTAAATTTATTTACTAGTAGTTGAATTTCTATTTCAATACAATTTTTATGGTCTTTATACCTATAACTTCTTACAGTTCTTATTAGAAATGGGATTTTCAATTCAATAATATTAATCAGCTCACTTGATTCTGTTCATTCTAATAAGTGAATCCATGGAATCAACTCCAATTGACCAACTCCCAATTTCCCAGTTCATAAGATTAAATAATAATTCTCTTTATGACAAAGCATCATAAGTTTATATAAGATTATATTCCAAGTTGCTAACGGTCTGATTCTTCATTACGCATTGTTAAAATTTATACTACTCAATATTTTCCATAAATTGTGGTATTGACGAATTGTCAGTAAAACAAAACGAAATACTACAGGGAATTTTCCTATGGATCACTGCTCGTATTAGTGTATGTTAAAATAGGAATATTACCATAGTAGTGGCCATCGGGTCACGCAACGGCCGTCCGTGACCCAAAATACAACGGCTTCTAAACTCCTGGTATGAAATGTCAATTTTCGGCCATAATAATACAATGTCAGATAACACGATGAAACTTTCAAAAATCGAAAAATAATCCCAATAATTCAGAAGGGTCAATGTAACAGCCACCTGACGGCACCCCGCTACGCAACAGCAGTCCGCCACCTGATGACCGTCAGGTTTTGCAACTGGTCGACCACCGTGGCCGTCCACTAATAGTGATGACCAACGAATGTATTAAGTGATTTAGTGACTATATTTGGTACAATGTCAGAATCAGTTTTTGGCCATAAGTCTGGCGATTATTGAGCTATTTATATAGCACTTGGAAATTGTTTGGTTTTTAAAAAATGACGGAAATGTTGATAAAAATAAGTTTACCGTAAGTGATTCTAATGACATTATGAAAATATCGAATATTTAAAGTCACGATTCGTCATTTTTTTCATAAACATTAAAACATACAATTTTGAGTAAAATTGTAGAAATTATTGCATTTCACATACTAGTTTCCAATCTATATAGATAAAACCCTTTAACTTTATAAAAATGCTTAAAAATATGAGACGAAAACACTGACAATTGTAATTAATTTTGTAGTTTTGCAGTTACAAATTAATACGATATCCTACTTATGTTCATGAAAACATGATCACCTAAATTTTGCTCCGAATCATTTTTCAGTAGCAAAGATTTATATTCACGTACAAACACAAATTAAAATTACTTTATATATCCCACCCAACTAACTTCTCGCCTTCAACAGCAGCTTATGCATGGACAATATCCTATATAAAATGCATAAAGATGATATGCAAAACACTTGCAACGTACCGGCTTTTTATTTTTTATTTTTAAATTTCATACATATATATATATATATATATAGACGGTTAGGTTTATTTTTAACACGGGAACAGTGAAAAATATTTTAATGAATGAAAAATATATCTCGTGCGGTTGCCGCTGCAGCCAAAGTGTTTTAATAATGGAATTAATTATACAATTAAGTCACCCTTTGAAATATATACGTGACTAATAACTCCGGTTTCCTAGTGTATAATACTAAAAATAAAAGCATTGTATTTTATTTTTCTCGAGGTTAGAATACATAACTACAAACTAAGCTAATGGATCTTGATTGATTGTTTGGTCACGTATAATGCTAACACTTTGACCGAACCTTTCTACCGCTATTTTCTAGCCATTTTTAGCTATTATAATGATTTCTGACTGAACAACGTGTAAAACCATGTGTGTAAATAATGACTTGAAAATAAAAACAACAAGTAAGTATATAATTGTAGAAGTAATAATCTTGTTGAGTCTTTTAGAAATATCAACAATTTAAGTATTAAATTATCTGATTTCGAAATTCAATACAGATATACGATAAAATTTTAATGGCGATTCACTATATAGTTGTATTGCACATTTACACTCCGTCAAAATAATGAAATATTTTATAGAGTTTTCATGGCCCAATTCATTAGATTTTACGATGAACCTTGAAACCATACTGCAACCAACTGATTGGTGTACATATTATAATAATTAACATATGAATCATATGTTGCACTACAACTCAGTTATAAACGTTGTATAATACAATTACTACCTATCACGAATTCAAAATCAATATAACATCTTTTAATCCTTTAAATTTAATTCTTTTTTTCTGTTTGTTTTGTGTATACGAAACATCGCCATCTATCAGTGATTTTTTTTGTTAAATTACGGAAATTTCTTGTCCGGGACATTACAGAATGCTTATTTTTGCATTCCGGAAAATTAAAGTCTGCGTGATTACTGGGAATTTTCAAATTATTTCAGCCCAACTGATTATTTTCTGGACAATTCTGGTTTACCAATTTTAATATCAAATTTTGACGAAAGTCTTTCTAGTAAAAAGTTATGCAGAACAAATCTAATTTTTAAATTTTTTATTTTGTACATATATATATTGCCGATTTAAGAACGATGGTGAAGTAAGAATTGAGTGGACTGACATAATTTCAAAATTATAGCTTTTTGAAGTTTTGGTATTATGCTGATATTAAATATTATGTTAAATAACTAGATATTATCAAATTTAAATTTGTTCGTAGTCTAATAGTAATACATTCCTACTGACATCCTAAGGGTCGCATGTTCAAACTCGAGTTTTGAAACAAATTGTTTGCATTTTTCCCACTTTTACCTAAACAAGAAAAAACAAATGCATTTTGGATTTACCTAGAGTCCTAAGCTATCACTCACTCGGACAATTTTAATCGCAAAATACCCCTCGATTTATTGCAAACTTTTCTCCCAACAATTTTGCCCCGATTTACAATGATAGCTTTTTTTCTAAAACAAAATCTTACTGGGAAGGTACTTTAAGGAGGTAGTTTTTCGATTTTCTCTGGAGTTTCCAGCAAATGTGAAAATTCGGAAAAACACATGGGAAAACGAGAAAATCGGTACAATAATAAACAAATATTATTAAAGAAAATATAATACAATGCCTATTTAATTATTTCACCATAATATGACATATATATATATTGTTGACAAAACATCACTATCAACCGAACTGCGCTCAGAATCGTTTTTCGTTAGCAATGGTTTATCTTTTCATGCAGATATACATTAAATTTAATTCTGTATACTACCTTCCTAACTTACCCCCTACAACAGTGGCTGCACCCACTTGCGAAGTATGTCCGTCTTTTTTTTAATAATAAATATTAATAATGTTTTAAATCTAAATGACTATGAACCGAAATTGTAATTAATGAATATCAAAATATATTATTAGAATAACCTTGTATTATACAATTTTTATTGCAATTTCAAAACTTTTAAATAAAAATGATTATTGTATTTGACAAATTATTTTAACTTAGAAAATCGAAATTTGTTTAATTATTATTCAATTCGAAATGCAACTTCTCTGTTAAATATACCATCATATATTCAACTATTAATTTGTAAATTAACTGTATAAAGTTCTTTGCGTGAATTTACCTTCTCCAATAAGTTACATTAATTGAATACTAATATATTTTTCTTTCCACACTTGACATCGAAAATTAAAAAAAAAAAAATTCAAATAAATTTAGTACTCTTATACAAAATTTCCGAAAATTTTAATTGGGTACAAAAACATCAAAATATCAAAGTTTAAATAGTATTTATACAGTGTTCATAAAATATAACATATATTTGTCATATTAAAAGAAACCTATATACTCGTATATATATAAATATTTATACATTTATTCAATTTGTTTAAAACAAATAATAGGTACCTAAGTAATAAGTACCTAAAAATAACCTTTTATTTTTCTGGCTGATTTTAGATTTATAGAACGGCTATTTTAAATTGTTCGGAGTAATTTATTCTAGAATAAACTTTATCGACCTGTTAAAACAAGCCAAAAATTAATGGAAAGCGCACGCCATTACAAAACAAATAATAATTATATTATTACTGTAATAGGCACTATAACTAATAAACTCGCTACTTTTGTTTCGTATATAAATTTAAATTTCATTATAGTTTTCAGAACAGTTAAATTTCATGGGCTTAAATGAAAAGATAGCTTTTAATTAATTCATATTACTTCCATTAATTTTCTCTGTTGACGTTTTATAATGTTTTAGTACAGCGAAACTAAAACAATATGACAATTTATGAGTTAACTATACAAATATTTACTACCTATTTCAGAATTATTTACAAACTAAACATTAATTTTCTTTTTAGATTTTGGATGTAGAGAAAAAGCTATTAGCTTTATTAAGATGAGCAAGTTTTTTTTTCCTAGAAAAAATTTTTTCGGTTAGTAAATACTCTGATTTTTATTATGCCATACTTTAAAAAAAAAAAAACGAGTATGTTGCTATATATACCTTTTTTACTTGAAAATGCAGTCATACTTTTTTTCCAAGTAACTCAAACTCTCTAAATATAATAAACGAATTTCTCGGACACGGTACAATGGTACAAAAAATACGTTTTGAGATTATCTCTTGTCGCAAACCAATTTTGTATTGTTATTTATTTTAAATTGTTAAGTAATAGTAAATCGTTTCGTTTGAATAGATTTTCCAAACGAAGTTTAGTAAACTCGAAAGGGAAAAAAATAAAATAAGTGTGGTAATTTTTCACGAACAAATAAGAAGAAAAGCAGTAGAGGAATGTAAAGTATTTTGCCCTCAAGCCAAGAAATGAATCTGAGACCTCTCACATTCAACCGTTGAAACAACCGCTAAACATTCTGAGAATTCTGGAAATTCTAAACATCCGTAAACGAGTTTTAGTGACATTTTTTTAATCATTTACTGCTCAAAAAAAAAAGAAAAAAAAATTATAAATGAAAAGAATGAATTAATAATTGTATTTTAAGTTTATCTGCAAGTAGTTAAACAGTTTTAAACGTGTATGACTTGCGTATTCACTAGGAGTGCGTAAGTTCATTATTTTGTTTTTCGAGTCCGGTTAGTAGAGAGCTCCGAGAAAACCAAAAATCAATCGGATGACCCGCTTGATCACTTCAAACACTATTTGAGATTATAACTATCGAAATTATGGGACACTGAAATTGTCAAAGAAAGATAGATTTTCGAACTACGTTATTTTATGGTACCTATAAATTAATTAAATGACAATAACAATTAACTTTATTTTAGCATAATAAATTTAGTTATTTTTAGTATAGCTTTTTTTAAATGTTAACTTTGAGTAGGATACTACATTAATCTAAAGATATATTAGAAATAAATACGCATTATGTATATGTCTTTTGAAATATTATTTAAACTCTTCTAGTTGGAATATCATAAAATAAATACTATTCCTATCGCACTCTATCGGATTTCAGCAAAGTATACACGTGCGACCGCCAGAGTGTGCTTCAAAGAATCTTTTAAAGTTTTATACTTAGAATATTTTCGCAACATTTGATGGTAGTAATGTAATATATAGTTTGTATACCGTTTGTAACGATACTGATTACATGGTTTTCGAATTTTACACAATATTAATAAATGTATACGATAAATATATAATATGGGGTTTGTTTTTAAAATTACAATATCCGGAAAAGATTAATCTTCCACACAAAAACTGCAGGTATATAGATGACTTATAGCGTAAATAGAAGATATGAACTATTTTCTTTAAGATAAAAATTTTTTTTTTTAAATTGTTTGCTTATAATTAATTATAATGTATTATAATATTCAGGGCCTGGAACTGAAACCGGGACCCTCTAAATCGTACATACGTGACACACTCGCAACCATTAGATGGCATTAGTGCCGACTACGTTGTTTTATAATATTATGTTAAAGTACCGACCGGTAAGAACGCGGTTTTAACAATATTTTATTACATAATAATATGATAATGTAGACAACCAAGCGTGCCCGTGTAGACGCACGCGTGTACCGAGATTGCCTACACACGTCGCCGCCGTACGCCCAAATGCCAAGTTATCGACTTTAACGCTACTATTTTGTTGTCCAAAACTGAAATCAGTACCGCGACCGTTGTCGTCGGCGTTCCGGGCATAATTAATAACCGGACCCGCCCCGGATCGGACGAGATTCAACAACGGTTATCTCCGTCCTCCGGGCCGCCGCATTTGGAAACCACTGGAAATTTGATAAGCGTATACATCGTTTCGAGTGGACGGGCGTGTGCTGAGCGCCGCGACTGTTGTACCGACGAGGGCGACGACGACCGTCACCGCTGCCGCTGGGCGTCAGGGACGGATGGTAGCAGCGCAGTGGCAGTGGCCCCGGCCCGGCCGACGACGACGTTTAGTGAATGACCGAACAACACAGTGATCGGCGCGCGCACCCGCCGGGCCCCCAATCAATATGCCGGGGACCCGGTCCCGCCCCGGGCGTACCTGCCCACAACATAACCCGGTTATTTACTATAATATCAACCTATAGTGCCGGTACTTCCGCGGGGGTTCCCAAAATGCTTCCGATCAATTCCGTCAACGACACTTTGGCGTACGTGTATTATAATGCATGTACATATATACGCACTACTCTTACGTATTGTATATTATTATACAGTGTATATATGTGTGTGTGTGTGTGTGTGTGTGGGTTTGTTGTTCCGAATCGAACCGCAAACGAGTACACTTTGACCATTCATTTACCATCAAAAATTGCGTTTTGTTTTCGCGGTTTTTATTCCTCCGACAATCATGCAAACTAATTTACCGATACGAAAATTAGCACGTTTTATGTAAACGCGGAACTGTATTGGTTTTTATGTATGAAATCAACAAAAAACATTGTTTATTTACTGTTCCGGAACGATTTATTTGTTAGGTTTATCGATTAGGTTTGGCGATTCCTGGGGAGTTAAGGGGGGGGGCGATAAGTATTATACGCAGTCATAATCACTCACTAATGAGTGGTTTAATTTTATTCGACCCACGGTGGATACCGTATTATGATTTTTTTAGCTTCACCTTAATTACCACGGTGGCGGTTTCATCAAAATTTAGTTGGGTGGAGCCAAGCAGTATACGTTTGTGAAATACCGATTTCTCTCCTGGTGATAAGAAAAAAAAACGAGTGATAGACGAGTGGCTATATTGCTGCAGGTGAGCGGCATCGAAGCACGAGCGCACGGTCGGCCGAAATTAATTTCCATGTCCCTAAAAATGGTAGAGGAAAGTAAGTGAGACACTCGTACATAATTCGTGAAATTATTTTCAACACATCCACCCCTTCCCCGCTGTGTCGATCGTTAAAACGCTAAAAGCATGTATATTATGTATAATAAAACGCGAGTACTCCTCGAAAAAGTCGATCGGGTTAAAATAAATAATATTCATAGTTTGCTCGAATACCGGGAATTTCGATATTCTAACAAGTTTGACGGAAGTGTCAGCAGATGTCCGTGCGTTGTTGAAGTTTTGCGAATTTGAAAAAAAAAATTATTTTTAAATAGCCTTTAGGGGCCGATTTCGCCATGACATTATTATAACCGGGATTTTGTGAAATTTTAGACCCTGTACACATACACACATACATAATATATAAACGTTAAACATAATATTATACGTGTGCGACGCGACTGACAGACTTCGGTGTGTCAAGAGTCTCTTTCATACACCCTATACTCTCTATACACAACCGACCTGATAAAAAAAAAAAAAAATCTATCTCTTTCTCCTTTACTCTCTTATTCACATATAGGTATGCACATGTACAGAGTGCGCCCGCGCATATATAATTTACTTCGATACGCGTGTGTAAAACACATTTACTCAGCGTTGTACAAAATGTACAACGTTTTCGTTGTATAGTTACACGGCCGTTATATCTGTTTTTTTTTCTACGTATTTTTTACCTATCGTAAAGAAAAACAACATCGATTCCCCCCCCCCCTCTTATTGATGATACGCTTGACAGAAATGACAATACGCCGCATTATTACATATATTATAACCACGGACTACAATGTCAGAAGACAATGGAAATTCGAAATCATCATGACGAAATAAATTTCGCTATCGATTATCAATATCAATCTTAAGGAAAAAAAATATAATTATTAAAGCCGTTCACTTTGCTCACTATAATATTCGTAGTACAATCTGAAACGTTGCAAATTTTGAAATAATTAAGTCAATAATAACAATAGTTTTTACGGTTTTTTTTTCTTTTTACTGCAAATGTGAGTGAGTGTATGTGTGTGAAGCCAATATACGTGTAAGATTAGGCAAATGTACACTAAAGAGCCATTTGTTTGAGTAAACCAATCAAAGATAAAACAAATAAACATCAACAAATAACCGTACTGAAATGGTGAAATTAAAAACTGTTTTATACTATAAATTTTGCTAAAGATAAAAATAAACGTGTAATATGTCTTGAAACAAACAAAAATTAAATAAAACAATATTGTGATGATTTTTGTGAACTCCGAAAACTATTATAAAATACCTACATATCTATTTATCATTTCATTTATCACTTGTTGGCTATTAATAATTACCATAAATTATGTTTAGCAATATTTATTTTTATTTTTTTTTCTCTCTGATTGGTTAACGCTTATACCAATAAAGCTCTAGTGTGAATCCCTCGTTACATAGCAGAGCGTACTGTAGATGTATACAATTTTGGTACCGGTATACAGAGTATAACAGGACAATTAGATATTTTTACATTGTAGATACAAGTAAAAATGTCAAATAGTGCAGTCACACCCTGTATATATGCACTCAATCTATTACGAGCTTGAGTGTAAACGACGGGACTGTGTTCGTGTGTACATGTGTGTACTTAGACAAAATATCGATTTTACACGCAAAACACGGAACATTAAATAGCCGCGAATACTCTCAAAACGGCAGTTCCGCTGAAATTATCATAGATATTATAGAGATCGATATGCCATCACTTAAACCGTATAGTATAGCTCTGCCCGGACCGGGTTTTTAAAGACCGAACCGGACAAGCGAATGAAATAAACCAAAAGACAGGGCGGTATTTTTCGACTAAAAAATACCGAGACTGGAATGATTTTAAATGTATAAAGACCTAATCGTAGTAGACCGAAAATATGTTTAAAAAACTCCATGAGTTTTCTGAACTTCATATGAATACTTACTATGTGTACAGAGTAATCAATTTATCATAAGACACTCATTATCTCGGAAATTATTATCTTTTCCGGAATTTATTTTCTAGAACATTTAAGAAACAAACCGCTCTACAATTTTATATTTACATTTTTATTCACCCTAAATTTGGGGGGTAAAACGACTACCTACTTTTGATTTTCAAATGGCAACCTACATTAAAAATTCCATTAATAGACGGAGTAGTAGTTAAAATACATTTTGGTATTTTAATTATTAATTTCCATTAATCCGTTGACAAGATATTCCACTTTTAAGTTCGAGTCGGGGGAGAGTAGTGGTACATTCTTAAAAAGCCGCGCCCTGTGCCGCCACACCAATGATGCTTCACTACTCTCCTCCGACCCAAACTTAAAAGTGAAAATATTTCGTCAATGGATTGACGGAAATTAAAAATGTTGGGCGTAAAACACCCCCAAAAATTATGGTGACAAAAAATAATGCAAATATAAAATTGTATAGTAGCTTATTTCTTAAATGTTCTAGAAAATAAATTCCGGAAAAGTCAATATTTTCCGAGATATTAAATGTCTTATGATAGATTGATCATCCCGTATAGTGCCATTATTTACATGGGTGTCCAACGAACCTCAAATTAATAATATTTAATAATAAATCAAAACCAAAATATTAATATAATATTATGATATTCTAAATTTAAAATTCATCCGATAAATAAAGCAAATCGCACATCGTGAATCACGCGATGGGTTTTCAATTATTTTAAAAATAGCATGAAAAAACCAAAAATTATATTATAATATAGGTATGTTATCCGTATGGATTTGAAAATTTTTCAGCCGAAACACATGGCTGAAGGAGAACATTGGTAATATTAACCCAGACAATAGTGTACTTTTCTACTCGTTAGTAATAGTGATATTAGTTTAGCAGTTATAGTATTAAAATTTTACTGACGCCGGCCAGTCGGCACTCCATGGACAAATTGGACCGGACCGGACCCTAGTGAATTTCAAAATAAAAAGTCTGAAAAGTGCAGAAGTTTATACTACTAGCTTTATTCTACTTTATATTATATATTAGAATATAAACACAGAGCGTCACCGGGTGACGGAAAAGACCGCTAGATACACAGTGTTTATAGTAGCGGTTAGACAAGACCATTGAACTCTAGGTATATTGTTATATATAAAGCAAATTCGCGAGCGACATACATTTTATACGCATGTAACGTTTGAAACGTTTGTATGGTTGAAATTCGACAGCGACCATTTTTATTTTTCTTAAAAGTTGAAAAAACCAGGGAAAAATTTCAGAAAACGAAAATATAACGATAATATAAAATATTTCCATAACGGTTTCTATTATAATTTTCGATTTTGTTTTACTGTTGTAATTTGGTTTAAAAAAGGTTTGGTACTTTGGTTAGGTAAACATAAAACTTTGGAACTTATACCATATGTTATCTACACAAAACGTTAATTTCATTATATATTATCTACGTCTCGATTGATAAATTTGTAGTTTGATTTACAGTATACAGTAAATATCAATAATACACAACATTTCAGGCCATCTCAATAAAATGCATTGAAATTCACGCAAAGTCTAATACTGCAGGTCAGTATAAAGTCAATGCCCCAACTCCCAAATAAAAAAGTGAAAAACTTAATCTCACTACGTGGGACCGAGTCTTCAGTCACGTCCATTCATTTGCTAAACGTATGCATTTTAATCGAAAATTTACCTTGATTTTAATAATGATATTTTTTTTAATTAAAGGTATTTTTTTACTATTTTTTACTAAAACCCTACGAATTTTTAAATTCATGTTGAAGTATTTTAAATAACAATATAATGATGTGAACAAACCGTTATGGTAAATAACGTTTGTCGTGTAAATAACATACGAGGTGGTTCCGATATTTGTTTAGTATGTATTATATTTTATGTGAATAAAACTGTTTGGTCGAACACAAATTGAAATTTGAATACGATGTACATTTTAAGTTTTACATAATGGTAAAAAAAACAAATTGAGTGTGATGTAGTAGTTGTTTTTTATACGTTTTTAAAGCTTATATTTTTTCAAAAATCGTAAAAATCTCAGCATTTTGGAAATTATTCTATGGAATTTTCGCTATATCATTTTAGTTTTTAATTTAAGCATACTCTATTTACTTTTTAAACCTCATACCACCTATTTCCATAATAAAATAAGTATACATAAAGTTTACCCAATTAGCCATAAATTAATTTTAATAAAAATGTATCACTTAGGTTCAGAAATTTCTAATTTAACATTATTTTTTTCAGCTTAATTTTCTATTCTTGGGTATTTAGTAAATACCTAATAAAAATACAACTAGTTACAATGTAAACAAAGTAACTAAGTAGTTAAATTAAAAATCACGGACAAAAATAACTCTTAGTAAAACTTCTAACTTTCTAACCAGTTAGTGATTAACATTGGAAATTAACACTGTCAAGTGTTAATAACAGAAAGGGAATTTATTCTAATATTAAGTATATTAGAATTCTTTTTTTCTATTAAGTTTTAAAAATTTAACTAGCCCATCAATCTAAATATAATGTATGTACTAAATAAATCAATCTTTATAATATACTTCAGCAGCTGTGCTAAAGATCGTTTATGAAAGGGTTGAAAAGTTAATATTAAACGAAAATTTAAATTAATTTTAATCGTAACAATATATTATTTACCCAAAAAAACTTTGTGAACTTTGTAAACTAAAAAATGTACAAAAAAATCAAAATGTCGACTTGAGAGGCTTTGTTAGGTAATCAAAGATACACAATGCACATGCATTAGACACATACTATTTCAAAATATATCCACAAATTCATACCCACAAAAATGGCTTAAACATTGTTGTATCCTAATATAATATGCATGCATTCAATATAATATTTAAAACAATAAAATGTACTATAAAGTCGGCCGAATGTTACACGAGTTTTATTATTGACATTTTAAAATGATTTTCGCTAAATCGATAAGTAGGTATTATCGTAGATAATATTATAATCGTAATAATTTGATTGTGTAAGCAACGAAATAATATACTTATAATGTATTTCATGAATTCACTTATTTTCCCTTAGGTAGAAATTGTACGTAATATTATGATGAAATCCATTTCATGTCGTGAGATTTTATGCATTTCAAAAAAAAAAAAAAAATGAAGGGGATGGTTAATCGTGCGAAAAAAACAACAGTGAGCAGAGAACATGATCGATAATGTCCCTTCGGAGACGTGAAACTAAAATGCAAGAACGCTGTGCGTATACCATGCAGCACATTCGTATTGAATGTAGTTTTTTTTTTTTTTTTAGTTCGGTCGTGATTTATGGCCTTCGAAAACTTTTGTAACACACATTTCCGTTGAACCCTTTAAATTATCAGTCGTTCTGTTTCCGACCTATATCCGTTTTAATTCCAAAGAAAAATATCCACCTGGTAAAACGAATACCATTACCTGTTATTATACTCAATAGACGTACCTGCCTACCTACCTCCACAAAAATAATAATAAACGATGGGACGCATTATTAATAAGTTTTTTCGATTTGCGAAATTTCAAAATTCAATAGGTTTCATTTCTATACCTATATAAGAAGTATTTCGTAATAATTATTATTGGAAAGGGGGGGGAAGGCCGAAAGAATATGATTGGGATACTATTAAGATATATATCCGTCATCCGTTTGCGTCCTGTTTTGACATTTTCAATCCCTCCCTAAGTTCCGATTGCGAACTTTTGTGTGGCTTTCTTATACATATCGGACGTATAAGAAAACGTTCTAAATTAGGTAAGCGTTTCATTATGATAGGTACACTATTATATTGGCTCTGTTAAAATGTTGTAAAGACATGTACAGTACCAATGTACATACATTAGTATAATATTATGCTGGAAAAATATAACGAATTATAAAAAAAAAAAATTATACATACAAATATCATTATTTACACTGTATAGATATTACATTACTTAATACATTTAGCACTGTGAAAACATTTTTAAAAATTGTATTTGAGGAGTAATATACATTTGATATATGTATTTATTTATTAACCTATAACTTTTTGGTATAAAAAAATATGAAAAAATACGTTCACCACGGCACAATGAATACGAAAACCATACAGAAAAGAAAATGACAATAAACGCAGTGGATTCGCAATCAAATGCTATAAAAGTTAAACGCAATCAAAACTCGATACTTTTTTTTTTTTTTTGTAACCCTTCTCGTTTGACATTTTGTTAGTCGAACGGGGGCTGCATCCGAGTTCCGTCCCAATAACCTTTTTTTATACCAATTCCATCCAAAAAAAGATATATACCAATTCTGTCCCGATTAAAAATGTTCTTATCAATGTTAAATACGAAATATTCAAACGTAGTATGTACTTTCATAAATAAAAATTTGTTGTTGTATTAAATTTATATGATATAAAAATATAATAATTTATATAGACATTTTTCTTATCAATGTTAAAATACAGACAAAATTTAAATATTATTAAAGTATTTATATATACGAATTCGATTATTTAGTGCGATAACTGAAATCAATATTATCATTATTTCTAAAGAATATAATATTATTAGATCCAATTATTTAGTGCGGAAATCGGAAGTAATATTACCTTTATTTCTAAGTAATATAAAATTGTTACCATAGTCATAAATTGTTTACTATATTAATTAGTGTTAAAAAGGCAAACGGGACGAAACTCGTGTGACTAAATAAATTACACGGGACGGAACCCGTAAAACTAAATAAATAACACGGGACGGAATAGTATATCCATTTTAAAAACCCGGGACTGAACTAGTATATCCTTAAATTCAAATTTTACATTTGGAACGGAACTCGGATGCAGCTCGAAAGGGTGCAACAGACTTGGTACGCAATCGACTGTCTAACCGCAGTTGTAAAGTGATAATACGAGGACGGCTTATAGTCGCTTAGACAGTGAAAAAATATGACGCGGAAAATCGTGTCAGATGGACCTGTTTAGGATCAATAAGGTGGCCGATTCTAAATAGTTGAGAAAAACGAGTAAATGAGAAAAATACTACAGATGCCATGCAATTACAACAAAGGCGTTAAAGTTTATAATTATTATAATCAATAACACTAATTATTCTTTAATTTATTGTTCAATAAATAGATAAATTCATAAATACGAATGCATATTATATATAGTTCAATAAACCTACATAATAATAATAATAAATTATAATATTAATAGTAAATAATATTTAGAAGTGAGAGAAAATGATATGTTTATATATTTCACAAGGTTGTTCTTAAAAATTAAATAACATTATAAATGATTTTGTTATTATATATTTTATGACATTTTCTATTTTTACAACAATTTACATGCGTTGTGGGCGGTCATTTGAATTTAAAATATACGAGTGTTAATATTCGATTACTTCCATTTTATAAATTATACGAACTGAAACTTGTTCGCCAATTTTTATTTTATGTGTCTCGGTGAATTCGAATAACCGTTAAAAGCAATGCCAAAAAATTATATTTTTTCTAACATTTTCAAATCGATTTTCTAAGTATAAGTCTAAAATTTGAGGCGCTCAAAGTTAAAATCATACGCTATTAATTAATATGGATGATGTGAACAGTATCTATTTTTATGCTGAATTATTTAATTGAAAGCCGATCGAAATTGTATGAAAATCAAAACAATATTAGATAAATCTACTTGATACATTACAAATAAACGCATTTTATTACGATTATATTTTATTTTTAACGAAAAATAATAATAATAGGTAGGTATTCACTTTAATTTTTCGCAAGAGTGAAAGTAATAACTAAGAGGTGGAAAATGTTCAAGGATCACGTTAAAAGTTGTTATTATTATTATGGTTTTTTTGTTTTTAATTATCTCTTCATTCACACGTTTGTATGCTTTTAATATAAAAAAATAAAACAAACCAAACAAAACAAAAACGGAGTTTTGCTTTCGAAGTGTATACGTTTATTCAATCCATCATATATTATTATGTTTGCCCAAAAACATTTCTATCGCGTTCACCGAAAAACTGGAAATATTAACCTTAACACAGCTTGCACAATTTATTTGTAAAATCGTTTCTAACAAATCGTTGATTAACAATAACTTTTCGACGAATAAATATTACTTTTTCAATTGATATTTACTATTATAAACGACCGTATTACATACCTAGTTTATAATATTTTGTAGGTTACCTATTCTGTCCTAGTTTTCCGTAACCATTTCGACCCTATCAAAATATGTTTGCATATATTACGGAAAATGGAAGCATAACCTACAGAAAAATAAATATATGTGAAAATTACTTTTTTTTTTTTTAATGGGAGGGGACAACTATACAGGCCACGGAGGCCGTTTTCTATACCGATATTCCTTCCAACGGTCATGGTCATCCGCGTCTTATTGATTCCAGTGGTTCCATACCCAAACTTTCCAGATTCTTGTTTGCCCTCGATATATCCACCGCCAGCGAGGTCCCGCTTATGGTCTTTTACCGTTCGGCTTATTATGTACTACACTCACGTTATTTATAGTGTATTCGAAAACGATAATAATCGTGCTCATATACGAATAATAATTAAAAAATCACGACCGTCAATCACAATCACTATATTGTAATACGTGCGATGTGTAAAAGTGATGCATATTGCGACTACTTACTTTAATATACTTTTATTATTGTATTGTTTAAGTAATTTATTTACCGGTGATGGAAATAAATAGTAAACGGAATTATAAAGCAACTGATTTTTATAAACGTAAAAGAAATAATAAAGAAAAATTGATACTGCCCATGGGTAGACTACTGTTATAGATGGATACAATCGAGAAGGTAGGATATAAAGTGTAATTTAGTACGTAACGATAAATCATTGCAAACGAAAAACGATTCTGAACGGAGTAAAATATTAGTCATGTTAAGGGTTAAAAGTTAATTTCCTTTATTTTTTTATTTTTAGTTAGGTCGTATTAAAGATTTACGGGTAATGTGGGTTATGCGAAATACCGCTGAACTTGTTGTATTATTACATCGACGAATTTCCTATTAAACATAAATCATACATTATATTATAAAACTAGTGTGTCAAGTGTCTATACAGGCAAAAGGGACGGTTGGAAATGGACTCGCAACGTAAAATACTCGTAAAAAACGATCGTGAAACAAATGCATATTATAACATCGGTCGGATTTTAAACCATTACGAATCCGGAAGCGGAGTGAAAATTCTGGTTATAGTGGGCATATGCTATATATATAGCACTTAGAACGTATTTAAATATATACGAATATTGCTGCTATCGAATATCGGATGTACTCGTATACATGTATAGTGTACAGTAAAAAACGTTTAACGATTCGTCGTTAAACGCTATTATTATTATATTAATATTTCCCGGTTAAAAAATGAAAACGTCACGGATACTCGTCCAAATTAAATCGATTAATATCCGACTGAGTATTAGATACGGTAAGGAATATTTATGGTCATCGTTTTTAACACGAACGTATTGATATTGGTATTATGTATTTTTGTTTTTTTTCGTGACCGTTAAATGTTTATGTTTGTATGATTTTATTTTTTTAATATATCTAAAATGTTTTTTTTTTTCTTTTTTTTATATATATATATACATATAAAATCCTGTACCGATAAAGTTAACACGTCGTTTTTATTTGGATTTATGACCGCAACAACCTTTATATAGTTTAAAACTTATATAAACTATATATAGGTGTACCGCCGATACACCTATCTTGTTGCGTAAAATTGTTTACCTACTTATTTCAATACTGCGTGTGTTACCTTAAAATAAATATCAAAAAATGTTTTACGACTCGAGTATATAGTTAAAAATCAAAAGTTTATACTGCATCATAAACAACATTATTACGGATGCCTAAATGCTTATTCGACTTTAGCAGCAGAAAATTTCACGTGTTTCGGTGTTATAACACGATATATTAAATATTGGTGGGCAATAATACTGGCGACAGCAGCCGACTATAATATTGAGGGGAAGGGGGGGTCGTCTCGTACAGTGAATTTTAATTCAAGGGAGTACATATGTGGAGACTTACCAAAAAGACTCCAGGTAGCCTACGAAGTACGGCTGTTTGTATAAGTGTCGCTTTATTGAAAATATATATTAGATTATGTAACGAACAATGTCAAGAGCTACTCATTTAAGATCCAGTTGGATCCTGGCTACGGTAAATATATCTATAAGACCTAGCCATTCTACCCGGATATCTTACAACTAACTGATCTACAGCATTCTAATAGACAATTATTGCTAACCATTCGATATATTATACTGATGTGGATATCCATAACAAGTGCAGATCCAGAGGAGGAATCACTACCCTCAAATTCCAAAAAAAAAAAAAAAATGTATTAATAAAGAAAAAATTTTCAGCAGTTTTTTCTTCAATCGTCAAAAGCAACTTCATAATCATTTTCGATCGTTTCAAAATAATTAGGTAACAAGTACGTACTAAATCTCATCCTGCTGTTCCCAAGGGATTTTTAGATCCGCTATAAGTATAATATAGAGATTTCAACGCGATTCTTTGAAAATATGTTTTGTCGTTAATGTAAAATGTGCACATATATAAAATATTCATCACATAAGCAGTGTCATATTTGGCCGAGAGGAGGGGGGTAAAATATTCGAGCTATAATGACGGGCTAAAACACAATATTAGAACTTTAAGGCCTCTTTTTTTTCTTTTTTTTTTTTTTTATAGACACCTCGGAAGTATAATTTTTGCCTCCCACGATTAACGTTCGGGGCGAGTACTACGGATGACCCTCACTTTTACCCAATATTGCCAGTACCGTGTTAAAAAGACAGGATTAAAGACAGGAAATATTTAGAGGTGGTACAATTTTAAAGTTAATTTTAATTTTTTGTACTTTTCTACGTTTAACGAAATTACATGAAGACAAAATTGGTTACAGATACTAAAAAATAATACTTAATATTGTGTTCTATTAATTTTATAATACTCATAGGTGTTCGTTAATTTCGGGCAAATAGCTAAAAATTAAGTTTTGCGACGCAAACGTCAAAAAGATTAAAACAATGTGAATTATCGTGATTATTATTGATAATTTTTTTTAGAAATATGTGGGCTGACTAGTGCCAATAATATCTGCCCGGGGCGACAAATTCGTTAACACGGCACTAAGTACTGCATAATATAGGTAAATACGAATGTGAACGTGCGTGAGTGTATGTTTATAAATTTATAATATACGTAATATGGTTTATCAAAAATGGTAAGCGTATAATTCTGTAAACCCACAGACGATCGTTTTATTTTTTTTTTAATAAAAACTTAACGGATTACACCGGACAAAACCAACGGGGGCGGTACATATTTCGAAAAAAACAACAGAAATCACGTTGAACGTGTATTGCTTTCGTACATGCATTATTTGATCGGTTTATTTTTGTCATTTTGAAAATTGAGTGTAACGCTGTACACGTTTTACACGCGAATTTAACAAAAAAAAAAAAAAAACTAACAAATAATAATTTACGGTCAATTTCGGGAACGAAAAAATATTATTGTAAAGCTGCCCGGAAATAAATACGAAATTTATACTTTAAGTATTGGAAAACGGGTTGCTAAACAATAATTATTATTATTTATTATTCGGTTTATTGGAAATGGAGTATGGCGTTTTGGCATAACGTTTACACTTCAAGGTGCTATACCGTTACAGGGGAAACGTTTATGAAGAAGGCGGTGAGGAAGTTAAACGGGGCGGTATAACGGACCGGTATGGGCCAAGGGTGAAGGGCGGTGGGCGCAAGTAAGGAGCGAACGGATTGCAAGGGACTGCGAGGGAAGGGAGGGGACGTTGGGGGCGGCTGACGGGTGTGAGAAGGGCCCACGGTAAATGCCGCGTCGTGGTAAACCGAGTGGTGGGCGGACGGACGGGCGGGTGTGTGTGCGTGGTTGGGGGAGGTGTTGGGACGGGGTAGAGGTCGTTTATATACACGGGGTAAGGTACCTTTTGAGACACCGCTGCACTGGATCATTCAGATAGGATTGTCAACTGATTTCAGGTACATAACGTAATGCCGCGTACGTGTTACTACACACGGACTGTACGCGATACCGCGGTCGCGCTGTCCGGCCACACTTGTCCATTTGCCGCACACGCCGGCGGCGGTACCGCCGGTGCTACTGCCGCAGGTACGATCGCTAGACGACGTGCTGGCGACGATGCTGGTGCTGTCCGGCGACCAGCCGAATGGCATCGTCGACGGCCGGCTGCACGGGCACACGCCCGGACAAACCTCTGTGCCACGATGTTCTCTCGTCCGGGGTTTTTCCGTAGTTCTCTTCGTTCGGTGGTCGCGTCGTATCCAACCTATCCGCGCACCGCGCCCCCTACTGTGACAACGACGGTCGACCGTACAAATCACCTGCCAACCGCATAATAATAATAATAATAATAATAACAGTAAAGGAAAGTATACATCATTTAAACCCGAAAACACGACACTAAAATATATTATGTGTTATGGTATTATGTATCGTTAAAAATATCGGCACGGCACATATTATTATAATCCATCATCGTAACAATAATAAATTACTATACAATAATATTTATTATATTAAAATATTTACAACACAATTCCGTGTAACTGTAATTATCGCAATTATTACGGGTTTGTTTCGGACCGCACGCCGTTACGGACGGCACAAACAGTAGACGCGGTCGCGCGCGCCCGTTTACACACTACGCGGCGGCGGTGGCGGTGGCTGAGACGACGGGCCTCGCCAGCGCGCGAGGTAGAGCCACCACACAAACCGAGACACTCAAAAACTGACGACGACGACGCGCGGAGGGCTTACGGGAGTACGCACTACTCCAGTTGACCTAACGCGGCGTGCACACGCACACACACAGACGGCGGATTAGCCCGACTAGCGAGGGACCCTCCCGCGCACCCTGTATGCGCGAAAACGACAACGCACACGCGCGCGCGCCCGCGCCCGCGACCGTTCCAACGTATACACACAAAGGCACGCGCGGGACAAACGCACCCGCGTGCGCGCGGCGGTTACAGTATAAGCGTACACACACGTTTGTACTTACACACCGTAGTCCGGTAGTCGCGGCGTCGCGAACCCGCACACAAACGCCCGTACACAGCGCACGCGCACCCGCGACACGTTTCGCGTACACGTACCTACTGTATACGCTACGACACGCACACACGCCGAAGACTCGTGTGGAAACCGGGTCACCGCCGTAATTCACCAATCAGTGCGGCCAAAACGGCACAGGCCCATTACCGTTCCCAAACACCTGTAAACATTTACATTTTACACGGGAGCTATACGATATTTTATGACCCACAATAATTATTATTATCATTCGACGGTATCGACTGTGCCGGGTCGACTTACCTGCCAGCCACCTCTGCCTGCGCGCGGGACCCTCATCATATCGTTTGATGTTTTTTTTTTTTTTTTTTTTTTTTTCCCGTCGTTTATTATTCGGCGACGGCAGTGGCGTCGTCGTGTATAGCAGAAATCGTCACCGCGTAGCCGTCGTCGACCTCCTCTCGTACACCCCCCCCCCACCGCCGTCGCCCCCTCGCACCCCTCCTCGCGCACCGCGACGGCTGTCGTACACGACGTTATTATTGTAATTTATCGTTTCGCATAGGTGCAATATTAGTTTGAATTATTATCATTACCAGTTTCCACGGGCGGCGTGTATAATGCTGCGCATATAACATGGCACGACCCGTAATTGAAATCTCCAAAAGTCTTTCCTCCAGTATAATATAATGTAATTTATACGAAAATAAAAATGTTCGCTTACCGTAAACACTTATGGTGGCTACGGGTCCGCACTACGGCGGTCCCCGAACAAATTCTAAGTAAGACTTTTGCCGTCAAATCGACGAACAAAATGTAAAATAAAAGAATAGGTCATTTCCGGCGCCCGCGGGCCGCAGCGGGTTGACTTCGGTCAAGCTCCGTCTCGTCGGACCATCGCCCAAAAAGTTGGTCTAGACCGCTCGAGCAATGCTCAATGAGCATAGTTTCGAAATAAAAACTGAGTGTTGCAGATAATCTTTAGACGATATTATTGAAGGTTTCGAAATGCGATTATACGGTTATAGGTCCCCTCGACAGCAGCGTATAGCTGAGACAATAACGACAAACGGACGAAAAAACAATGTCTTCGTTGTCGGTTCTCGTTTCACCATGGCTAACTGTTGCGAATACCTACATAAATAAACGCATTGATTTGCGAACGGGTTTACGTTTCAGAGTATCGATTATAGGCGGACGCTCCTACAGGCAGCGAGAAATCGACGAAAACCCGGATCGCTGTATACAGAGGCAGTATTACATTTTTCGAGGAAAGTTTATAAAAAGCTCTCGGGTTCGGGGACAATGTTTTAAGTAGGTGTATCGAATTGGCGCCATCTGGCAGCGGAATATTAAAACAAAGCGCTTGGTCGCCGTGGGCAACCGAAAGCTGTAGCCGATCGAACGGAATTCGTATGCCACGCCCTTTCGCGTTACGCTTTAACCCCTCTCTGCGTTTAGTAGTCTTTTACTCCATCTAACCGTCATTCGTCCGAAAAAATAAAAATAAAAAAAAAAAATCCCAAACGTGTATGCGTAGTTATTTTGTTTTTTCGTCGAGTGTTATTTTTCCGCGAAAAAAACAACACAAAGTCCGAAAAAAGTGACAAAAAAAAAAAAAAAACAACCGACTGCAAAACACACACACGCGTATTTCGCGTTATTTTTAAACGCGCTCGTCCGGCAGAGGGAGCTGCACAACGACAATAACTCTCCGACACGGGTCGGCATGCATTTCTTCGATTCGATCATCGCACACGACGACGTTTGCGGTTGTTTATCATCATTTCCCTCTGCCGCGCGGTCATTTGTCGCCGTTCGGCCGCCGCCGCCGCCGCCACCAACGCCGCCGCCGCCGCCGCCGCCGCCGCCGCCGACTCCGTTTGCCTCCGTGCCGTACCGCCGGCGGCCCAGCGGCAATTGATTCGGACGCCGCCCGGATAGTCGACGGGGGAAAACGCCGCACGCAACGCATACCGGCAATACCAGTAAGAGTGTCGTAAGACGTATAATATTTTATCGGTTACCGCGTCCGTCCGCCGTGCGGCCGCTGCCCGCACGGCGGTGGCCGCTAATCGCCGCGCGCGCTATTGCGGACCACACCACACCACGACCCCGCGAGTCCGCGGCATTACCGCGCGCCCGGTATAATACGCGCACGGTCTCTGTGCCGCGAACCGTACGAATGTTACGCGGTCATTAGCCGGTATACCGCCGCGCTGTTATCACACAACAAGTGTGTGGTACACCGTCCACCGCGCGCACACATACGCACATTTCGCCAAACTATTTATGATTATCGATTGGACGACGCGTACGCGACTCATTACGCATAGGCCCGCAACGATTATTTACGACGGACGTCGGACGGCCGCGGCAACAGTAACAGTGTCGAGAGCGGTGAGATGACAACGATGCGCGTTTAAAAAACAAAAAATATTCCGGCGACGTGTTTACGGGGGGGGGGAGGGGCTACATTAAAGAGAGAGTTATATATCGCTCCTTCACTCCCCCCCCACTCCCCCTCCTTGACTTTTTTTCCGGGTCTATTATTTTGTACGACTACCTGTTTTCGAATAGAAGTTTCTTCACTTATTGGTCGGAAAAATTGACAATATTTAACGTGTCCCCTTTGGCGTTAACCTTTAGCTGATAATACATTTTTGAAAAACAAAAACACCCCCGTACACATTATCTTGTTTCGAACCGTTAAATCTGAGTGTCTCAGTACCAATAAATGTTAAATCAACCAATAATATTTATGCGTATGACCATTTGGTTTCGATGATAATTTTAGGGCAGATTGAATCGTAAACTACACACGTACGAATAATAATTGACCTTTAATTTTTTTTCGCCATTTCAATATCTCCCTCCTTGCCCGAAAATCCCAAATACGCCACTGACACACCTGTATGTTACTATCTAACGATACTCGGGTTTGTGCGACCGTCGTCGTCGTGCCGTACGCACGAGTTGTACGGCGCCCGGTTATGCATTTCACCTACATCGGAGCGTACGCGGTCAAACGGCAACAAGAACGATGACAATATTAATTATTTTGTATTATTAGTTGGTACTATAGGTACTTGTTAACTCTAACGATTGTTATCGTTACGGTCGACGAATATTTCACGTTACTGTTCCGAGCACGAAACGTTTTTGTCTCCATACGTTATGCCGACCAGTCCTTTGTGTCGGGCTATCGATTTATCGTAATCAAAATGTTGTGTACAATTTACTGCCGCAACGTTCCTTATCACTACGGCCAGATGTTTATAAAATGCATTATTCATTCCGTGTACGTAATCGTAAGTTTTCGCATACGTGTATGGACCGTAAGTTAACGATTTGTGTACATGTAAATGGTTTTCAACACAAACGAATGCAATACAATTTACGAATGTGCGTGCGTCGCACTGTAAAGTATAAAGAAAACCTCCCTCGTCCGATTATTTTTACTTAGGCGATGCATTTTTGACAATAATTATGTATAATGTCTTGTTATTTCTAAAAAAAAAAAAAACTAAAACTAAAACATAGCCCCATTCACTATAAGAATTAAATCGATAGACATTGGAAATAACAAATTGAGATATTTATAATGGATACCTATAATATATTTACAGTGGCGCCGATCTCAAGTTCATACCGGGGGTAAGTACATATTAGAGGGGATGGGGGCTGTGCAAATAAAATATCTTGAACATTTTCATATATTAACATGATATTATATGATATTAAAATCAATTGATTGTATTTTGTTATTGTGACAAGTGCCCAAGGATTCCTGGAAAACACCTGTTAAACCTCACAATGGGTATGTAGAGACTCCTTAAGGATTCCATGTTTTGTTTTAATATTCATCATCAGGTACCCTATCACTTTTCTAACTGGGAATCGGACTTTATTAGAGAAATCGAGTAAATAAAAACGCGAAATACCACGACCGTGGTTCAGAATACGCCACCGGGCATCGAACCTAACCTAACATATATTTAACCCTTCATCCATTAATTTTTTTGAACATAGGCCATTTCATCGGTATATAAGTTATCGTAAGTCACTTTTAAATTATTATATATATACAGTGAAACCTCGAATTTGCTAACTTTTTTGGGAATGAAGACTTTTACCT
Organism: Cinara cedri; assembly: GCA_902439185.1. Lineage (NCBI taxonomy): Eukaryota > Metazoa > Arthropoda > Insecta > Hemiptera > Aphididae > Cinara > Cinara cedri. Next base: position 90,459 of record CABPRJ010000055.1, read on the forward strand.
CTAAATTGAACTTCCTGTGAATAGTGGAAATCAGTTCCGTAGTCCAGTGCCCCCCTCCCCACCCCCCCCCCACACAAATTTTTGGTTTTAATAATTATTTCGATTATTTCAAAATCTTAAATACAATGATACCATAATCTTGTGAGGCTACTATTATGGAGTCCTTCTTGGGACGTCGATAGGATGATCCCATTAGAATCACAGTGCTGAAGTGTAAATTATATTTTATCTCAGTTGTTAGAGTAAAAAATGACGGACGCCACTGAATGTAGGAAGTTTTTTTTTTCTAACATATATTCTTAATAGCCGTTCGTTTCTCGATAAAAACGGGTATAACACCTATGTACAGGGTATAATCTAAACTATTTTCTGGGTCACGTGCACACTAGGGTAGTACTATATTATGTATGAAAAAAAAAATTTTTCAAATTACTCCCCCCTAATAAGTTCCATTACTAAAAATAATGATATAAATAAAGTTTTAGACAAATCAAATAAATTTAACCCGTGCCATAACAGCTCTGAAGTTACAAATATAGACAATTTTTCAAAATCGTTAAGTTTTTGTTATAAAACCAACATAACTCTAGAGAAAAGGATCTCACGATAAATTCTTTAGATGATAAATTAAAGAAAACTAAATTTACAATAGTTTGTTTTTTATAATTTATATTATAAATTTAAAGCTTTTTTAAATATTTGAACAAAAAGGTCAAAAAAAAAATCATAATCATTATCGGCTATCGGTCGATTGCACAAATAAATAATATACACTTTACCCAGTACCCATATTTTGCGATTATTACCTAAAGATTATTTTTATGACTCAGACAATCAAATAATATATTATCTACATTCTTTATTCTCATCACACATTATTACAATTTATACTTATATGTTATCGGATATATCATGTCATTGTAGTCATTTTTCGATTTATTGATTAATTTCTCAATTGACTTACTACAACAACCATTGTCACACTAAAATTGTTGAGTATTAAATTTTCAAATTTTGTACGTCATACATTTTATTTTAGTGACTTACAATGGTTACCAGGGAGAGTTTACGTGAGTCGAAATATATTTTTTTAATTGGATATAGTACAAATCAAATTGTTGGTAGTAAATTACCATCAAACAAACAAGTTTTGTCGGTACTATTTTTTAATATGCGTAAAGTAAACTTAAATTTGCATCAAAGTGCTACATTAGTGATACAAGAAGCAATCATTTTTTGGCGAAAGGCACGCATACCAACGAGAACAGAACAAAAGTGTGTGAACAAGCTGGAAGGTTTATACAAAGAGTGGAGAAATTTACAAAAATTAGAATATAGGAAAAGTGCAAATGGAAAAAAAATTCGCAGTTTCTATCAAAGTTAGATGATTTATTCGACGTAGCGAGTGCAAATGCATTAGATTTACTGTCTATTGAGAATGACAAAGCATTTTTAATAGCCCAGAGACAGAAAGGTCGACCTGGGTCGTTGCTTGGTATTGATCAAAAAATGATAAAANGTAATAATATAAAATTAATTTCAGATAAAACTGTAGAACTACAGTCGTCGAGTAGTTCTGACGAATGTGACGATGTAAATAGTGAGGAATTTATACTTTTAGAAAATCACCCAAGAGATGATTACCGAGAGTTACTAGAATTAACAGTAATTTTTCTGGGTGGAAAACTTCCTAATAATATTCGATTTAAAATACCAGGAGCCATTCATCACGCGCGGTGGATGGCCAAAGCTATTTATAGCTTGAAAATATATTTATTTAGCGAACAATTTCATTTAACACCAAAAGAAGAAAGTGCTTTGAGAAGTATTTGCGTTTTTATTGTACGATTATACATAAAAGTATGGTTCAACTTATCATCTTCAAACAAAGCACCATTACAAAACTTGAATTGTATAAAAAGTCTTTTACATTATACCTCTATAGACAAAGATATATCTCAGATTGCAGTTAAAAAGTTTTGTGGTCACTTATGGTATTTATCTCAAGAATTATGTGCTTTTGCTCTTTTCTATGAAGCTGTGCCACTGGAGATAAAAAGAAAAATGGTTCATGCTCTAAACAACGACGAAAGTTCATCAGAATTAATTTCAAATGCACAACGTTTAACTATATCGCGAAAAAATGCAAATGAGTTATTAGAAAAGGAAATCGATGATTTTATATGTGTTAATACTAAAACACATAATTAGGTAACAATGTTATTATAATTGTAAATTGTTATTATAAATAATTATTAGTTGTATTTTAAGTTGTCTTAAATATTAAAATGTTTAAGATTATTCTTGTTTTTACCTTGTAATTAAAATATTTGAAAAAATAATATATTTTCAAAATATTATATATGAACAAATTGCAGAAAATGTAGTGTTCTATCATTTATATTTTAACAGATTTTTTGTAAGTATTTTGTAGGTTTTCCTGGAGTTATATTAAAAAAAAAATTTTAAAAATTGATAATATTGAAAATTTTTGTAAATTTAGAGCTTTTGTGGCACGGGTTAATTAATTAATATTAATGAATTTGCCTGAAATTTTTTTTGTAGCGTATTTTTTAGTAATCGAACCTTTTTAGGGGGGTAACCTGAAAAAAATCACAAGCGAAAAATAAGGACCACCCTAGTGCACACGTAACAGGTGTTTTGGCTATGGATGTATTGACTATTGATATAGCTACTCTATACTATGCCGGTCTAAATGTGGGAGTAGTAAAATATTATTTATAAAAATGTACCTACTTTTTATAACAAATACAACTCAACGCTAGTAGTAATTCGAAAAATAAAAAATGTACACATTTGTTATAAGTACCGGGTAACTAGAATTATGTTAAACTATTAAACTCTTTTGTCATTCCCAAATAGACCGACTTGGCTGTTTTACAACGAAGGTACATTAATATTATAATGTTATAATGGTTAAAAAACATGCACGAGTGAAAATTTGTCAGCGTCATTTCGTGGTAATTTTATCTAATTATTGCGTGAAAATATCCAGTACTGAATTGCGTACTCGTGTTTCTGAAATATTTATGTAGTTTTTTTTTTTTTTTTTGCTAGTATAGACCTAATTGTTTTTCTTACTATTTAGAATTTTCCTACAAAAAATATATTAAATAATTAAACATAGTAAGTACGTTTGCATACAAATTTCGTTTTATTTGAAACTCTTAAAGTACTCTAGGAAATTCTTTTAAAATCGAATAAACATATATACAGAGTGATACACTAAGCGTGCTCACACCCAATTTTTTTTTCAGTTAAATTTTGCATACATTCGAATTCTGATTTCGGAATTTTTAAATGTAGTTAAAGCCGATATTTTCGAGTATACTTAGATTTTTAATGACATTTAAAGAGTGACCCGTGGCGATACCAACTTTGGCTTTTCAAATGAGAACTCCACTAAAAATAGACGGGAGTATTAGTTTGAATACATTCTGATGTTAACATTTTTGATTTCCTTTAGCCCGTTGACGGGATATTCCAATTTTAAGTTTAGGTGGGTGGACAGTAAGTAGTGGAGTGTCATTTGTGTTGTAGCACGGCTCGTGGCGTTTTAATAGTATTCCGCTACTCGACCCAAACTTATAATTGAAATAACTCGTAAACGGGCCAAAATTTTAACACCAAAATTTATTTAAACTAATACTCAATCCATTTTTGGATTTTTTAGTACAGGTTCTCATTTTTGAAAAACCAAAGTTGTTTTCGCCACGGGACACTCCTTAAATGTTCTGAAAAATCGAAATATTCAAAAACAATACAGGCTTTAACTACACGAAAATCCCAAGAATCAGAATTTGGCAGGAAAAAAAATGGGATGAGCACGCTTATAGTGTGAATCGTTCTGAATTGATTATAACAGTATATTATTATTTATTATTTAATATATTTATAATATTACGCATATATTATAATTATACAGGGTAAACGCGTGCCGTGTATCCACACATCAATAACGGTGGAGCCAGATGGTAATCAAGTAGCGATGGCGAACGTACACATGGATGTTTACGAAGACATGTTCAAAGAAATTACGAAAAAAATTTACGGACATGATAGATCGTCGTCCTCCAAGAACAAACAGTTGGCGGAACAGGATAAGTACCAGATAGTGGAAGAGGGCCTCAGCGTGATCGAGAACAACGAAACGGCCACAGCAGCAGAATCTTTCGGCGAACAGGAGCAGCCCAAGGAGGACCCGTGGGTGACCAGCGACGAGACGATATCGTGGACCACGTCAAAGATCAGTAGCTACAACGCGGACAGGAAGCTGTTCAAGTGTCAAGAGTGCGAATCGGTGGGCCTGCTGTCCAGCGTGGCTGAGCACTGGCTGGGCACGCACGCGGATGTCAAGGTATTCCAGTGTCCGCAGTGTCCGTACGCCAGCGCGTGGGCCAGATGCATACGTACACACATGTCCCGGCAACACAACGTGGTGGCCGCCAACGGGCTAAAAGAACAACAGACCGCGGGCCGGTCGCCGTGGAAAGAGAGTCCTGTGCTCGAAGAGGTGACCAGCTACCTGGGCCGGCTGAAAGCTGCCGCGGACAAGGCGTTGGCCGATAAAAACGCGGCCGTGGTCAGCAACGCCGTGGCCGACGCGGCCGCTTACGCTATCGATTCGGACGACGAGATGCAGATATCTGCGGCCGACACGGAGACGCAGACCGCCCAAAAGCGTTACAATTGCTCCTATTGTCCGTACGGGACCGACCGGCGGGACCTGCACATCAGGCACGAGAACATACACAAGGATAACAAACCGTTCATGTGTGATGTATGCCAAAAGCAGTTTAACCGGGCAGATCACGTGAAGAAACATTATACGCGCATGCACAGAGAATACGAGTACTGTTTGAGCCGGGTGAAACGCGACCTGTACGGCAATGTAGGGATCCAGCGGAAACATCCGCGGGTCACGTTGTACTCGGGTGACCCGTCGTCGATGATCGAACCGGAACCGCAGATCATCGTGTCGCAAACGACCGACGTACAACCGCTGACTTCGGCACCGATCATCAGCGCTACGCCGATCATTCTACAGGACGACCAACAGCAGCAGCAGCAACAAACGGTCGTCAACATAGCCGTCGTCAATTTCAACGAGCAGACCGGCACGCACACCATACAAATACCGATATCGACCAGCCAGTTGAAACCGGTAAGTTCCGCACGTGAACTTGGTAACGTTTTCAAATTGTTTTTAGACTCTAAATGATTAATCATGAGTAATTTTCGGGCGGTCTTGGCCCCCTATTCACCCCAGGGGCATGCCCGGGATTTCGTTTTGGCGGTGGTTTTAATATTTTAACATAAGTATCAAATTTAAAACTACATTGTTAAAATAATTAGGTGAAAATCTGTATAACTGTATACGTAAAAACCCGTTATCTTTTTTTACTACTGTTAAATATTATAAACACATTTTAAAAATTAACCTTATAAAGTTATTACTGTAAATAATTTGGTAAATAATTGTAAATAATTGTAAATAATTGTAAATATTGTAAATAATCAAACAAATTGAGATTTATACCGCTCCCCGTACCTCCACTCAAAAAAATAAAAACACAAAAATGAATGCTGTTGCGCATTGGCCCTGGTCATAATAACATATTATAATATCATAAACATTAGAAAACAAGCTGTTGAAACAAAAATGTTGATACGAATATCCATAAGTAATTATATTTACGTGCTTATTAGGTGATGTTCGCTCCGGAGACCATTTTAACGGTGGACCCCACAGCAATGATGTCGACGGACGCGCCAGCAGCATCAATTATACAAACGGACGCACCAGCACCAGCAATGATGCCAACGGACGTACCCGCAGTAGCAATGATGCCGACGGAAGCACCAGCAGCAGCAATGGTGCTAACGGACGCACCTGCAACATCAATGGTGCTGACGGACGCACCCGCAACAACAATGGTGCTGACGGACGCACCCGCAACAACAATGATGCTGACGGACTCACCCGCAACATCAATGGTGCTGACGGACGCACCCGCAACATCAATGGTGCTGACGGACGCACCCGCAACAACAATGATGCTGACGGACTCACCCGCAACATCAATGGTGATGACGGACGCACCCGCAACAACAATGATGCTGACGGACTCATCCGCAACAACAATGATGCTGACGGACTCACCCGCAACAACAATGGTACTAACGGATGCACCCGCAACAACAATGATGCTGACGGACTCACCCGCAACAGCAATGGTACTAACGGACGCGCCCGCAACAACAATGATGCTGACAGACGCGCCCGCAGCAACAATGATACCGACCGACGCATCCACAACAGAAGCAACAGCAGCAGCAGCAACGGCAGCAGAAGTGATGGCAACCGAAGCGCAGTGCAAAAACAACGACCGTAGGAACTTCAGAAAACGGTACTCGTGCACGTACTGTTCGTGGTCGGGCATGGACAACTGGTGCCTCAAACGACACCTGAACACGCACATGAAACCGTACGAGTGCATTTTCTGCGAATACAAAGCGGCCAGGGCCGAGCGGCTTGCGACCCACGTATTAAAAGTGCACAGCAAAAAGATGTGCAGTCGATGTTCGTATATAGCTCAGGACTACGACGATTTATACGCTCATCAATCGGAAAATAACCAGTGAGTCGCCCGCATCACTATTCACTACCTAATCTAATATTTTGATTGTTGTACGTTTTTCTATATGTATAGGGTGATATTTTCTTTTTATCATGAACCAGCAACTTTATAAAACATTTAATAAAAATGCAACTATAAGCAAAGGGAGGAAAAGTAAGATATTATACTGTTCATGGATAAGTCAATGTTATAGATGAGTAGAGATGGTTGGAATGGCGGTGCAAGGGGTGAATTTGGGAATATTTTTTCATTGAACGAATGGAAGTGCCTCTTTTATCAATGCAGCATAGAGCGGTGTGGCTTGGAGTAGATCAGATCGTTTATATACGCGTTTAAAGTTCAAATTTGAATGAAAGTCGTAAAAATCACGTAATTTCGTGTATTATTTTTCGATTTACATGGATGTAATTAATGGCCATGTCAAAATGATTTTTAACTTAACACGTGCTTCATCAAAAAGTTGGATTTGATATAATAAAAAAAGTTGAGCGTAATGTAGTATTTTTTTTTCATGAACACTTAATGTTTAAATACTGACGAAAATCTTAAAAATTACGGCACTTCAAAGCATGTACAACCGAACAAAATCGTATTTCTTCAGCAATAATTTTTCGATGCATACAGATATAAATTATGTTTCCTACCTTCCCGATTTCCCATTTATAACAATGGTAGGTACACATATCATCACTTAGAGCAACTTAAAATGAACTTCGAGTAAATTTTTAAAAAGGCAGGATATATAAAGTTATTTAATGTATATATGTAAGCAACGATAAACCATTGCTAACGAAAAACGATTCTGGGCGATGTTCGGTTATAGGTGTTTTGAAAGGCCGCAATGTTTACGATTTTGATAACAACTTGATCTTAAAACGCTTAAAACAACATTTTACCATGTCTAAAAATGGCTAATATTAGTATTGTGTGATAATTTCAGGGTAGGTAATCTACGAATTTTCCAACCGAATAATAATAGAACAACAAAATTAAAAATAATGAGACCGTGGTTTATTATTACAGAAATAACGCATTATTTCAGTTAAATTTCCCGTTTATTCTCGGTTTTGCCAAATTATTAAGAAAACTACACGGAATATCAAAAAGACGGCTATTTACCAACTAGACAATATTTTTTTTCAGAATAGGTACTACTTTTGGAATTTAACGCAATACTTTTGGCCAAAAAGAAAATTGGAAAAAAATGTAACATAACGAAATCGGCAACACCGCGGCGTGCAGTCAATATTTGTCTGATTGTCTCTTTTTCCGGATATTATTTAAAAAAAAAAACCCAAAATCGTTAATCATAATTTGTTTTGTTTTAAACCCTGTAATCTTATTTTACCCAATATATACCTATGTATATATTTACCATAGTCCATAAAGTTATTCAAGTCAGTTTATGAACTATAACTTAACTTATATACGATTGGTTTTTTTTTTTTTTTTTAGTAAAAGTGTTCGATCACGTCGTACACAAACATCGCCTACTCCGTCTTCACCCGAACAAACAGAAGACAATAATTCAGAAAAAAATGATATGATCGTAGGCTGGCCAATATCAAATGCTGAAACACAGAATTCTATTCACATGTAAAAAGGATTAACAATTCGACGTGCCAAAAATCAAAATCAATACAGTAATATTTCTTATCTACCAATTATATAAAAATAATGACTGCTATGTATAGGTAACAGCGATAAAAGGCAACGCGAAATATTTCTAATGAATAAATTTGAATTTGATTTGTTTTTCCAATAGATATAAAACATCGAGTAACATAAGTAGGCAGTACCGTAGCCAAGGGGGACACTGCAATGGGGACACGTGCCTCCCCCAAAATCTTTTTTTTTCGTAATGCTATAGTGCAGTTCACATAAATTCGTTATACTAATAAAATGATTATCAGCAATACCTACTATTATTAATATTATACAGATTGATTCACTAAGCGTACTCACCCCAATTTTTAGGTTAAATTTTGAATATATTCAAATTCTGATTTTTGGAATTTTTAAGTGTAATTAAAACCGATATTTTCTAATACTTAGGTTTTTCATAACATTTAAGAGTGGGGACATGTCTAACAATTTAAAATGGCTGCCAATGGTGCGTAAATGTTAATTTATAAAAAATATCGAGATGATTAATTTTTAAAAAGTTGGATATCACGTAATTTATGTAGATACTTATTCATTTGTACGCCTAGCTCCTTCTCAGTCTTGCCTAGACAGTTTTTTGTGCCTTCTGTAAAATTTGGTTTTAGAGACATGTCCCCTCTCTGAAATTAACGATTCATAAATTCTCTTACAATAAGGCTACACAATTTGTTTTAATTTTAAATTGTAATACTAATGAGGTATAAATAATAAGCGATAAGGAAATAGGGGAATAAAGGAGTCATAAAATAACAGGTGATAAATATTCTAGATTAACAAAAAATAGATAAAAAAATTAAGTTTTCCCCCCATGAGAATTTTTTCTGGCTACGGTACTATAAGTAGGTACCTATGATTTAAAACAAATTAAATTTAGATTAGTTTTTTTTTCTAAATACCTACCAATTATTTTGATTCTGTGTACGTACAGAAACAAACATTTCAACTCGATTTTTTTTATTTTAATATGTAGGTACGTGTGTAGCTACATATATTGGCAAACAAGTAGATGTCTGCCAATGTCTACCTATAGTAGGTAGTTACGTTAGGTACTGACCATCGAAAAAAACTCTACTCAAATTGAAGATTATCGTAACAAAATATTTCGTATTACTTTTACAGTTAAACACACTGTAGCTATAACTAGAAAATAAACTAGGTAGGTACCTACTTTTATATTACTATTTTATATTTTAACTTTAAACGTTTGTGTTTGTATATGCTTATTGTATTCCACATAAATCTGGTTGTTTTACCCACTTTATATTATTGTTACCAATTTTGACTTAAAAACAAAAACTTGAACTAAACGAAAACTTCTAAGTTCTTAAATTAAACATTAAATTTTCGTTTTGGGCAAAAAATGTAAGTAGTAAATGAACTTTAAACCTCGGTGTTACACTAAAAATATTTTTTTGGATTAAATCAATGTACTGTACTATTAATAAAGGGATACAAATATTATCAAAACACATTTAAAAAAAAAGCAAAAATTGTACCTATTAAACATTAATATACCTAATAGTTAATAAATTCAGGTAGGTAATTAGTTAATAAGTCAGAAACTAATTTAATTATTATACCTAATTATTATTGTTCCATTAATTTGTATATTTGTATATTTTATTGTTAAATATCGTTGTAAGTTTGTAACATTGATATATTGTTGGTTAACCTTACAACGAATCATTTTAATTGTAATACCTATTATGACCTGGTTACAATTTTTAGCTAGGTACTTTGATTCAATATTGTATAATAATATGTTATGGACATTTTCCGCAGGGTCTTTTTTGTCAGCATTTCAAATAAAAGTTTAAAAATTTAAAAATTAAAACCCATGAAAATTTATGTCACAAATATTTGTCAGGTACCTATTTATTTTATACCTACTAAATACAAGAAAAAACTGCATTTTTATAAATTGTATTGTAATTGTAAATATAATAAATACAGTCAAAAGTTACATATATTGCCAAAAATTGAATATAATTTGGTAGATACTTATCAATATTGGGTAGTATGAAATTGGGTATAATAATTATTTGCCAAATTTAAAAACCAAATAACTCCTTGATTTATAGACAATTCTAAATGTGAGTAATAAAAATGATAAAGATTATTTTACTACAATTTATTCCATTTAACTAGGTAGGTATTTGAAAAAAACACTTTGAAACTCGCTATAATTAGTTTAGGTTGATATCTAATTATAACATAAAGGGCTATTTTATTTAAAAAAAAATAAAATTGCAGTCTTTGAAAAACTGAATACCTAGTTGCTCTGTTATTTTCGAGGTATGTTGACTCAACCACAGTTAAAAATAATACATAGGAAAATGTATGATCCATCCAATTGTGCCTCAAAATTTTAATTGCGCCAATGATAGGGACTTTCACTAATTCTCAGTAAACTCAACAAAGGAATTATTTTTTCAGTGAATTACCTATTTTCATAATTTTATCTTCAAAAATGTATTTCCCAACTAAAAACAAAGAATTCAAGAAACAAAACTCAGAATTGAATTTTCCAATGTAATGTGAAATCCATAAACCATTTGCCCGTGTACCTTTAGTACCTATATACTAGGGCAACTAGAGGCCTGCGCGTAACATTTTTCACTGGTCCATGCTACATTTTCAAATTAATTAATAAATAACACATGTATAAATAATTAAACATAAAAAATAAATGTCAATAGTAAATTATAAATTTTATTGACCTATTTTTGGCCTGCTAGATTTTAAATTTTTAAAAATTGATCCTCTTGTAATAATGAGTTGCCCATCTCTGGTATATATTTTGAACATAAAAAAATCAAATTTCATTTTTCAAAATATATATTACTAGGTAATACCTACATTAAAATATTAAGGTATAAGCAATTAATTTATCTAATACTGTTCAACATTCTAATATAACAATGTACCTAAATACAGAGGTGGCCAAAAGTCGCGCAACGCCTACCGTCTTGTATGTAACGTGTTTCACCCTCCATGTCGTTTCCGTTACGTCATATTGCAACTTTGGTCTCATTATCTTGTTTACGTACAACAACAGCAAAGTTTATAAAAAAACAACATAACCTATTAGACGCAGTTCCATATTCGTTATCGTTTGTAACACTGCCAAAATGCAAATTTGTCGCGCGACTTTTGGCCACCTCTGTATAACTTAAGATAAAATAATCAATATTTTAAAGATTTACCATTATATATTGTTAGTATACCTAATTACCTAATATTGTATTATTTATGTCTTTGTACTATACGTACAGTGGTACCAAACAAAATTGACATAAATCACTTGAATAATTGAACCCACTCACATTTTCCAATTACGAGGTCTAATGCAATCACAAGTAAACTTCATTTTTTTTTTCATTTTCAACTACTCCAAAATTATCAATTTGTTCCCCTTTTTCAAAAATAGACAACTCCATTTTTCTAGTAATTTAACTTCTAAATACCAAAGGAAATAATGTTGAAATAAAGTTTGTTACACCCACTTGTATATAATATTTTAACTTATCCTCTAATCTGATCCACCCGTCCATTTTACAAAACAGTTTAATTTAACTATCTGAAGTATATGTTTGACACCACTGGTTACTATACAAGGATAATATAATATTGAAGGCATCAATATAAAATATTATCAAATAAAACAATAATGACCACTATTTTATAATTATTATAACATAATATATAAGATAATATACAAGTACAGAAAAGTATTGTAAATTTTGAAAAATAAATAAAATTAAAATGATTATTTTCTTTCACAAAATATACATTTATTGTTCATCAAAATACTAAATACTTTTTGACAAAAAAAAAATATTTAGAACCCTACATTTATCCATCCAGTTAATTTGATTTAAACATATTAAAAAGAAAAAGCAACTTATTAATTGATAATAGTAAAATATTTTAATTTAAATTGTGTTAATATATGTATATTATATATTATATTATATATGACATTATTATGTATTAATAATTGTATTTATTAATAAAAATTATTAACATTATATTATTGTTGGGCTAGTATGTCCAAATAAGCTATTGTAATCTATTCAATGAAAATAATAAATATTATGTGAAATAGATATCTAAATATTGAAATACTAATAAATTATACTATAACTGTAAACTTTAAATTATTTGAATAATTTCAATAAAAGAGCAAGTTTAATAATTTTGAAAACAATTAAAAATAAATTGTTAATCAAAAATTTGAAAAAAAAAATGATTACTTTGAAATGGAATTTATTAAAAAATTATGTCAGAAAGATTTGTTTAAAAAATTAGAAAATAAAATCAGAAATCATTATCATAACATGTACATATTTAAAATTAAACTTAAAATTTAAAAATAAAGAAGAAATGTTGTTTTTAATAGTACTAACATTCCAAATTATTTATATAATCATTTTTTTTTTTTTTTTTTTTTTTTTTTACAATAATTTATTGTTCATACTAAAAACAAACAAAATATAACCAGAAAAACATTAATAATAATAACAATGAAAAGAAATACACATTTTTCATAAATTTTGTTTTGATGGAATTACTTTTTAAGAGTTTCAGACAATGTTGTATTTGGAAAAAGTGAGTCTGAATTTAACAATGATTCTGATACTTGTGGCGTGTTCAATGTTTCATTTTCAATTGCTGATTCAAAAGATATAGGCGTGTTTGGTAAACTCCAATCAGCAGAAGCTGTCATCAAATCATTTAAATCATATGCGTTTGGTGATAGACATGACACAATTTGATTGTCTGGTGTAACATTCAACCCATTTTTTACTAAAATTCCAATCAAAAAAAAAACATAATAACATATTATGTTAGTAAATTCTGTTAATAAGTACTTGTACTAAAATTAATACATTTTTTGAAAAAATAATAATATCAAAATATTTATGCACCTATTGATTAACTATGATTAAGTTTTTTATAATACAATTTTATTACAAAAGATTTTAAAAACTATTTTAATCAATGTTACTTAAACATTTATATACGCACATAATGAAAACTATATAAAAAAAGAACTCCAAGGGACCAATTAAAATTAAAATTTGTCAAATTTTGTATCTACTGATTTACAGGGGGTGTAAATACAATTTACTGAAATTTCCATTTCTATACAGTATCTTCATTTGATTGAATTATAGACAGGTTTGTAAATAAAACAGATTAAAAATAAAATAACATTACCATCATTAAGTGTCTGTTCTTCTGATTTGAGAGGAAAATTTAAATTTGTAGGGTCATCATTGATAAACTAAATAAAAAAAGAAAACAAATTTTAGAAATGCTAAATTGTAATTTCGATTCATAAAAATAAATTAATTTACATTAAGAAACATATTTGCATCAAAAGTATACTTGTCATTTAATCCTTTCAACAAACTTTCTAAATCATGTTGAACTGTATCAATTTGTTTTGAGACATGTTCCCTGAAAAAAAATGAATTTATAAATTAAAGTTTAAAATAGTTTTTAAACATATATATTTTTTTTTTTTATCAATAATATCCTTTTATTATTAATAAATGTTAATTTTCAAAAATATACTTTTTATATTATACAGTTACAATTTCATTATTATTATATATATGCATACATATATTCTTTTTAAATTTTTGTTTCACAATTTTATGAAATGTAATATTTAATAAATTCTGCAAATATATTTCTTTGAATCAGCAATGATTTACTTAAATTTTAAGTAAATTTTATACCTACAAATTATTTTTTTAATTCATCAATTTGAGAAACTTTTAATTTTATATTTTGTTCTATTCCAAAGGTATATCTAATAAATTATTAATTTTTTTTTTCTTTAATAGCTATACATATAATATATATATAGTATNTAATAAATTCTGCAAATATATTTCTTTGAATCAGCAATGATTTACTTAAATTTTAAGTAAATTGTATACCTACAAATTATTTTACTTTTAATTTTATATTTTGTTCTATTCCAAAGGTATATCTAATAAATTATTAATTTTTTTTTTCTTTAATAGCTATACATATAATATATATATAGTATATAATCTGATATGCATTTTATTAAATCTAAGATTTAGAAAGACTGATTTGAAAATACTGATATGAATTAATCCAATCTAACACTATGCAATTTGCTGGTTTTCAGTTTCAATCAGGAAATTAAAAATACTATAAAAATATAAACTTCATAAATATGTTTAAATATATATTCCCTACTCTACAAATCAATACTTAAAATATTCATTTTAAGGAATATATTAAAACATTTTTAGCCATCATGCTTTCCATTCATCAGAGATCATAATTTCTACATTTAAAATATGTATAATTAGTAAAATAATAATAACATAAACATAACTTTTTTCTAACAAATGTCTTCCTCTAGAATTTATTTAAATATAAATATTATTTATATAATATAACATATTTATTTATATGTAATGTTTTAAACACTATGTAAAAGCTCAATATTTCTATAACTAAAAGAAAACCAAATTTATTTGAAATGCCTAATAATAATAGCTAGTAACTTTATATGTATAAATATGAACAAGATAATAATAAATAATTATTCACAGTTTAAAATGATTTTTACTGCTGTATTGTTCTATTATCAAAAATTATATTTAGATTTCATCAATTTATAATAAAGTAAATTAAAATCTTTATTTTGATTTATCTTCTCTATAAAGAATAATTTACTATAATTGTAGTTTGAACTTGAGATGCTAGTTTATAATTATCATTTTCTAAAGAAATAGAAAATAATATGACAACAGCATACTTTTCCCAAACATTATTAGGTAAATTTGGTGGTAGAGAACTGCTCCCAGCACATGTTAAAACTTGCCTGGGTTCCGGATGAGCTAACTGCATATTATCATTACTTAAAATTAATTCATTATTCCACAAATCATCATCATTAGAAACAGTCCTGGAAAAAAAAACTTTTTATTAATTACATAAACAGAATATACAAATGAATCACAGTCACAGCCATTATATTCTACTGGTATTATCTAAAACATTGAATAATCTACTTAAAGATATGTTACATTTTAAAAATGTTTACATCATAAAATTATTGGATACTTAATATCAGATTCTGAGCATAGCAAGGGATTTATTGGTTTTACTTAATGTGTGTACTTTTTTTTATATTTCTGAGCCGAGCGAGGGTTTTACTATGTTTTTTTTCTATCTGTAAAAAACTTTTCAAACATAAAAATTGTTCTAATGACAGGGATCTTTTTAATTGCATTTTTAATCTAGTCATTGAATAAGTCATATTTTTATTTCTCAGCAGTTTGCATAATAAATAAATGGGAAAAACTGCAGAAAAGTTTATGAAAAATAATGGTTTCAATTTTATTTTTTTGTTTTAATTCAATTAAAAATGTAGAAACTTGACATTTTAACAGAAAACTTATATAGGTCTTTTTTAGGGGTGATAAACTTTTCAAAACATATTGGAAATTTTTGTACTAATAGGCATATTATGTTTGTGAGGTTTTTACGTATTTTTATTGGGAAGGTACTATGTAGATATAATTATTTGATCAAATAGAAATGGTTAAAAAGTTAACAAGAGGTTCATTATAAGTTAAAAAAGGTAAGTTTTATGTAGTAATTTTTTTTATAAAGGTTTTAAAATCAAATTTTTGACTGGCCTTTCAAATCATGTATAAACGAACTTTACTCAGAATCAATGATTTATTACTAACCATACAGTGAAACTTCTAAATACCAGACACTCTCGGTCGCTGAAACTTTGTCTGCTATTTAAAGATGTCCACTGTTTAGAGGGAAAAATGTTATTTTTATTTTATTAATTAATTAATTAATTAAATAAATAAATTTTATTTTATTTTTACATTAATTAAATACAACATTTTATCGAAATGATGATATTTCAACAACTGGACAGATAATATAAGATATATATGTACAGTATAATAATGTACATTTATAGTAATAAAAATTTCTTAATAATGTAAACTTTTATTTAAGTATTCTACAATTACTCTTAATTTATGATAAAAACTATCAATATTAATGTTAAAAAGTGTCAGTTATTTAAAGTATCCTTTATTTAGAGGTTTTCCTACATGTAAATAATGAAAATGTCCCGTTCCCAAAAAAACGTCTGCTATTTGGAGGTATCTATTAAAGGAGGTTTCACAGTAAATATAAATTAAATAACCTTATGTATCCTACCTTTCCAACTTCCCAACAACAACAGTGGCATCCATCAACAAAATTAATTGTTTTTTTTTTAAATTGGAATCTGTAAACAACTTTTCTATCAGAAATCTTACTTCAATCAAAAAATAACAAGAGACATTATTTATTGCATTTTGGGTCTAATTGTAATTAATTAAATTATTTTTTTGATTTTCCAAGGAGTTTTCATAATAGGTAATTGGGGAAATAATCGCAATATTTTGTAAAATATTTTTTGATTTCTAGGTTACCACGGCAACAAGGTAAAATATTACCTATGCTCAAAATCGTTATTAATGTATTCAATTATTTTATTGTTGTACACATATAAAAATTAAATTACTCATAAATCTTCCCTACGATTCTTCTAACATCACTCAGTGATGCACCTATCAACAGAATCAGCTTTTTTGTGTAATAAATTACTAATAATTATAAATATTAACGTTATTATTATTATTAACATATCAGTTAATAATTGTATGTAACTTTTAATTTTAAAAAACTGATACAAGAATATTTAAAATTTTTAAATGTACACTTACACTTCAGAATCGAGGAAATCCATTTCTGGAATAGAAATTACTGGTGGATCATTATTTGCTGATGATTCCACTTTAATAGTATATGGAGTTGCAGAACTCACAGTCTTTTTTTTCTTTGTGGGATTAATATCTTTTTTAGCTCTCTTTTTAGATAAATTATTATTTGATTTAGTTGTTTTAGGAGTTTTAGTTGTTTCACTTTTCAAATTTGAGTCTGGTGGACTAACAGTGACCACAATTGGTTTTGTTTCTAATAGCTCTTCAGTTGGAGATACTGATACTTCTCTAATCAAATCATTTAATGGTGAATCAATCATAATGTCATTAGGTGTAAAAATTTCTTCAACTGTTGAACCATCAGGACTAATTAACATTTGTGAAACACTTCTAGGGCTAAGAACTATTCCTTCCGATAGCTCAGATTCTACCTCACTGTGACAAAACAAAATAATTAAATCATTTTTTCTTATTCAAAACATTGATAAAATCATAAATCAAACATTAAAAAAAATACTTTAAAGTGACTCCATTAAGTTTACAGTGGTTATTTGAATGCAGAACATCTGCAGAATCTAATTCATGAATTACAGGCCCTGATGAAGTAGATGGCTTATACTTTGAATTCTTAACCATAATAAAAACATATCATATGAATAAATGTACAGAAATTATAATTTCATGAGTAGAATTGTGTGAACTTACAGTAAATGTTTCACTGGAATCTGTTTTCTCTGATGTCTTATGATGCATAATAGGGAGAACATACCTAACATTATTTTTAACTTCACGGCATAATGTATTATTGCTGCCAGGTTGTCTTAAAGTAACTAAAAATTGAATTAACTGCAAATATAAAATATTAATGATTAAAATGTATACACAAATAAATATATACATAAATGAATCATTGTTAAAGGTCAGATTACTGAAAAATTCACTAAAATCCCATAAAATATGGACTAAAATATTTGTATAAAATACACAAAGTTTGATTCATTAACAATTTATGGCCTTCTCCAACAAGGAATAATGAATGACAAAAGATCGCCTGGAAGAAGAACATAGTGACTAACAAATCTCAGAACATGGTTTCACAATAGTTCTATAGAATTATTCAAAAGTGCCACTAACAAAACTCATATATCAATGATGATTGCCAACATTCAAAACGAATTGGCAAATTAAGAACAAGAATAATTAATGAACTCACTTTTCAATGCCTCAGTTTATTTTTAAAATAAAATTTATCATTAAAATGTTCAGAAGTGAATTTATATATTTTCATTACTTTTAAACCATAAGCATTAACCTGATTTAGAATTCTTTGTTGTTTCATATGTTTTTGTCGAATAACTGCTAATTCACGCCACAAACATTCATTTTCATGTTTCATAGCCATAAATTTATTATCAAGCATTTTATTTTTATCTTTAACAGTGTTGACTTCTTTTATTAAGGTACTTATTGTTTCAATTGAATCAATGTCAGTTTTTATATTCTGGTGCTATTAAAACATATGTATATGTATATATATATATATATATATATTAATATATTTATTCTGTTATTTTATTAATTGTCTTAATCTCACCACTTTTTCACCTCTCTTTTGTTTTATTGATAATAATAAACAAGGATGTTCCTTCATAAAATATGGATGAGCATATTCACTAGAAGTTCCATGGTGCGATGTATGGTCAATATCAGATATTCTTTTACTAAAACCATCTAAAATATAGAAATATAGTATAACAGCAAGTTTTATAACACCTAAACTCTGTCTCAAACTAGAATACACTGGGTTTGCGCATCGTGACTGACAGCTGCAGAAACTCTTAACCAGATTTAACCACAATATACGGCTACTAGAAGACAGGTTACTATAGTAGATGCATGAAAATAAACAAAAACTAGTTAGCACCCGGTGTATTTTAGCATAAGACAGAGTATATTATATTTATATTATTTATTTTTAAATTAGTAAAAAGGGAAACTTGATTTTATCATATAAATTTGAGATAAATATTTTATAAGGTATATATTTTGAATTAATATTAATCAAACATTGTTTGAACTAACATTTTGTTATAACCTTGCATATTCTAAATTACCTACTGAATAAAATCTGGAAGTAAAAATGAATTCTTTAGTATGACAATTAATACTTAAAACAAAACTATAGATTATTATTGATCTTAAATATGTACCACTAGTATCAAAATGAATACCATATATCAGTAAAACAACTAGTTTTAAACACACTTATTGCATTTTATTATTAATCAATTATATGGTTCATTTACCTAATTTTTTTCCTTTAATTTTGTACCATTAAACATTTAAAAATCATTGCACATTAAACAATTTCTACTGTTTTATATTGAATTTAAAAATTAATAAATTATAAAATAAATAATTATAATAAATAACAATCTTACATATGTGTAATTGTCGAACAAAACTCATAAAATTATTATGCTTGAAATATCTTGGTAAAACATCACAAAATTCTACTTGATTTTTTATTATAAAACTATTACCATCCTATAAAAATCAAAATACATATTAGTATTAACATTAATTGACAGTGGAAATTACCGATTAGAAACACATTAATGCAGTTCAGTACCTAATATTGTATAATTTGTTTAGATTATATTAAATTAATGCATATTTACCTCATTCCAAGTGATCACATTATCAGTTTCTGGACTATTAACTAGTGTCCAAAGTTTTCTTAGAAATAAAGAAATTCTTTGGTCATTTACAGGATTGTTATCTGGCATTGTTGATCCTAAATTTAATACAGAAATGATAGTTCACATGTATTATTTGAAATAGTGAAAAAAAAAAAAACATTTAAAACTGTTTGTAATATCAAATACAATAAATTTCAGCAAACATGAAAACTCAAAACATCAAGGAAAATATTGTTTTTCTGTAACACAGATACTGTGTAATCACTCAGTTTTGTTCTATGTGATAAGTAATTACCAAACCAGTGCAGAACCACGATGTTGATAATATTATGGCGAGGTCATAAATATTAAACACTATTAAATACCTATTCTTTATATTAACTGTCAGTTTTCCTAAATATTATGTTATTTATATAAGTTTACATTTTAGTGTAAATTCTATGTAAAAAGTGTACACTTTTTGTTAAAACGAACAAAGTTACAAAGTTATTAACCTATAAACATAGTACCATTTCCCCCACCCCCTTTAACTTGTACTAAATCCACCCTCTATTTATAACATTTAAAATTACAAGTTAATATTTGCAGGACTAGAGGCAAAGTCAAGGCCTCTAAGGAGCTATGACCTTCTCATGTTTATGTATATACTTACTACTTTACGATTTAAGTACAGAATGAACGTTTTCTACACCGATAACCGTATGAAAACGATTTAAGGAGGATCACTATACCAAAAATTTGACTCAATTTGTTAGCCATGGATAATATAAATAACATATCTATCTATATGTATAAATATATAGATATATAATAACAGGTCCTGACTAACTGACTTAATCATTATCACCCAGTCCAAACCACTAGACTTAAAATTTTATCATACAGATAACTATTATAACGTAGCACAAAACATCCACTAAAAAAGGATTTTTGGAAATTCTACCCTTAAGGGTGTAAAATAGGAGTTTTTAGATACTTTTGGACTTTGGTACTAATATCTAATTGTTTATGTTGATTTATTTTTATTTTTTCATGAATTACCTTAATGATGTAGATGACACCTAATTTGATTATCATGGCACAAGAAAACTATTATTATTGTTATTATTATTATTTAGTATTTGCACTATTATCAAACTATTATTACAATTATTTGCAATAGCAAAGCTTTACTGGGTCAGTTATAGTAAATTATAGCTTTTGCTCAAAATTCTCCTTTTTTTTATAGATACAGCTGTCAGAAAGGAGTATCTAAGTATAGTTATGTATTATGCCGATACACATATTATATTCTAATTTTAATATTCAATTTTTTTTTTTTTTTTTAGTATATATGTTCGTTTTTATTATTACCTACATTAAAATGCGTATTGATGAAAACAATGAAATAATGTAAATAGATAACAGAAAAATAATTTCTAGAGGTTTATATACCGATCACGGTCTTCTGCCTATGATGTGCAAGGCTAAGAAACATTTACATTACACCTCTAGAGCGGTTTCATTCTGGTAACGTAGATTGTAGATCAACATTTCAACATTTGATTTCAAAACGAATAAATATAAGAGACGGTTTTTCTTTTGTATGGTGAATTTTTTATTTAATATTAAGTATTTTATTAAGTATTTATTTTAATATTATATTAATAATTGTAATGAAAAAAATACACTAATAAATACACTCTAATTGAATATAATTATAAAAATATTATAAATAAATAAAATAATGAGACATTGAGATACCAATTCATCAAAAAGATTCAAATGATTTAACTACTTATTATCATAATTCATATCACCAAAATATGTTGTCATAGATACTTGTGTATATGGATCAAACTTTACTATAATATTACGGATACCTAAATTATATTTTATTTGCCAACTGTTATTTCTAGTAATCCCGAGAATAACCCCCGATCAATCCGATAGATGTTTACAATAGAAAACATATAAATATGTAATGTCTATCATGACAAAATAGGTTCTTAAATAAATATATTATTATTATTTTATTGAATAACTAATAATTATTTTATCATGGAAAAGCGTAAGTGACCGATGATCGATGACCACTGATCATAGCATTTAAATAAGTAAGTACGTAAGTACATAATATTGTGTGAATCTGTCTAAATTCAGGGAACTATGAATACTTGAACAATCCTTATGGTCTTATAACCGTCAAATCTTCAAGATAATATAAATGTCTAATGCATTTTTTTTGTCCGTAAACAGATTTTCAATTGAAAGATTGTCTTTGGTCATCAATATAAAATAGGATTTCTGGTACCTATACAGCAAATATTATCTAATTTAAGAAGATAATTTTTTTTTTTTTTTTCATACTTTTTGGTATAATTTTTTTAAAAATGTAGAAAAACCTAATGTGGTTTATCAAAAACCTATTCATCTTTCTAGATGGTAGGTAATCAAATAAAAAACTAAAGTAAACATTTATTAAATTTATATTTGAATAAACCTACTGAAAACTTTTGTTGATTATAAGTACCTATAGTGACTAATACAGATTAACACTTTACTACTACAGAAAAACAAACAAATAAACATAAGACCAGGTTGAATAACATAGTGCGAGGTGTTGTATTTTAAAAATACCTACAAACGATTTAAGGTACCTACCTATCTTAAATAATTAAATCGTATCAATCCCTAAACGTGATATTATAGATCAGTGATTAAGGACTATAAGATCTGCTATTTACTTATTTAATTATTTATTTCGTATTTTTAACACAAATCAATTTAACTATCAGAACTATAATGATACCTACACAACATAGTACGAAATAAATATATATATGTAATGGTTTAACTTAGATAAATTAAAATTAGTCAAAAATTATAGATATAAGATACAAAAAAGATAGGTAAAATAATGGGTATGGGTTCAACCACTAATGTAGATAGAAAGTTGGAAAGGTAGGATATAGATGAGAATTTATTGTATATCTGTAAGCAACGATAAACCATTATTTACGAAAAACGATTCTAAGCGGAGTTCATTTGATAGTGATGCTTTGTTGACGATTTATATGTCATTTTATAGTAAAAAGAATTATAAAATATGCTCTATATATTTTCTTTATTAAAATTTGTTTAATGTTGACCGATTTTCCCAATTTTTCTACGTTTTTCCGGCTTTCCCAGGTTTTATCCCGGTTTTTCACATTTGAGAAAATCGAAAAATTACATTTTTAAAGTACCTTCATAGTGAAATTTCTTTTTAGAAACATTGCTATCATTAAAAGATGAAACCAAATTGCTGGTAGAAAAGTTGTGCACAGGAAAAAAAAGTGATATTTTAATAATATATTTCGTACGTTTTCCCGTTTTTTTTTTCGGTTTTTCAAATTCGATGAGAAAACTCTTGAGAATATCGAAAAATAAGCAAAGTATCTCTCCACGCCGATTTCCTTTCAAAAAAGATGCTACATGTAGAAATCTGAGCAAGTCTTCTGGTAGAAAAGTTGTGTACTGATATAAAAAAAAAAAAATAAACATCTGAAAGGTATTTTCTCATATACCTTATACTATAACCAGTTTAACCTATTAAAGTATATATACTATATATATTGACATTTGAAATGTAGGATTGTCCTACATAAAGTTTAAAGCATTTTTGGAAGTAGGACAAATCAAATGAATCTAGGACAATCCTTCCTGATGTAGGACAGTTGACAACCCCATTGTAATCTAAAGTCTGAACCAATGATATACGTTTATTTCTTCTCAAGGTCATGTGATTATTTAACACGAAAAGATATGAAGTACTCTGTGGCTGCCATTTTATTTATTTTTAACATCAGTACACGTACTTTAAAATTTAAATTGTTTTATAATTATATTTCTAACATACGATCATAAATCCATTACACATAGTACGTCACGTTCTCATTTAGTAACGTCTTTACATTATTAAGTCGTGTCTTTCTTTCATTAAGAGTTAAAATGTATTGTTCGTTAAGGATATAATTTATAAATTAAAATAATTAATAAGAGTACCTAAAGCACGGTCCACACTAAAGCAACATATAAGTATGTAACAACTTTTTAAGTCAAAGTACGTTGACACAACAAAAGTTCCTATATATTCAAAAAGTTACTAAATTTTTCATCAATAATTTGTTGCAAGCAACAAAAATTTCTCATTTTTTCCTTTTTTCGATTGAAAGCGAAACATGTTACCATAAAACAATATAATAAATTGGTAAATAGGCAACATGTAGCTACAAGTTTATTAGTGTGAATTCAGTTTAGTCCAGTTGTATATCAATGTTGCTGTGGTTTTGTTGACTAAATGTGTACACTATGTTTCCAATGTTGCAATTTGTTTTCACGTGTTACGGAAGAATAGGAAATTACTGACAACTTACCGTCATTCTATGTTGTCTTAGTGTGGACCGAGCTTAATAGAACTCATAAATTATTATAAACATTTCAAACGGTGACTTGATAAGTCGATCATTTAAACAATATACCGCAATACTATATAATAATATTCAGACCATGATTCCTAAGGTTTAAAAAGATAAATATTACAATGAACTTTATTAGAAATTTATGACATTTTGAAGAATTAGATATACTTGCGAAATTACTGTCAGATTCTGATGATATAATTTTTACCGTTTATAAACTTGGTCACACTGAAACTATTAAATCTGTGACGTCGGTCCCGCCCTGCCCTGCGCCACTAGTTCGCAGCTTCTGCGAGGAAAAATCAATAGGTATTCACGAATCTAACAAAAGTTTGGCATTTCGAGTTGATAGCAATGAATAACCCAACAGCTCAACTACTCAAAGAAAACCGTATCACCTAACTGAATTATCGGAATCGTATTGGGTGTGCAATTTTTCCTTCAGGTTAGTAGTACTATACTTCTTACAATTTATTTTTGTTAAGTAAGTATTAATTTTATTTTGGACTGGCGTGTTTAATTATAGCGTAAATACGGCCTATAACCATTTTTCTCACTTATTGGCCGCATTTATTCAATGTTTATTGACTATAACTGCAGTTTAAATGGAAATAGATATCATGCTGAACAAAGTAGGTACCTATATCTATTATTAGGTTATAAGCTAAGTTTAATAAGTTAACAAGTTTTTTTTTTTTTTTTTTTTAATAGTTAAAATCTTGTTATCGTCGTGATATCTATTTCCATAAACATTTCACCCAGTTACGCTTTAATTATTACCATAGTACCAGATCATATAATAGCTTATGTTAATTCTAATCATATCTAGTTATTGTTAAATATTAAGTTTTAATAAGTTTTACCAATGTGGATATCCACATAGTTGTCACTCGTCATGATAACGTACTCATAAACTTTTAAAAAATAAAATTTTAACATTATATTCCCCCACATTCGGATAATTAAACGTTCGAATGTAATAATCAATAATCAATATACAAATTAATAATTGTATTACGAATATCGTAAACATATCTATATTTTAAGAACTAGTTTAAAATGGCGCCAAGGACACAGATAGGAGATAGAGTGATAGACAGATAGGCGTTATCTTATAATCAGCAAGGATAATATTGAAAAATATAAATTAATGATTATCTAAATGGGCATATGGCTATTGACTATGTTATATAAATATTATATATTACTAACTGCTTTTGATTATTACGCCGTACTCTACAACCTTAGTATTCTTTTCTATGACAACCATGCTCTATGCTTAATTGAGCCTATTGTTATATTATTTATTCTAATTCAGATTAAAATTTATCTGTGAATGACTGTTTATACAACGAACAATAATATCTGAAATTATATTAGTATGCTGTACATTGGAGGTTCAGCGTACAAAAATTCTATCGCATCATAAATGACAAAAGTAAAAATACCTTTTATGGATTATTTTAATATTTAAAAATACATATTCTTTAGACTACCTACCTGTACCAATTTGTTTATTTAATCTTTTGTATATTCTTAATAATATTTGTGTTTATTTGCAAACTGAATAAATGGTAACATTTAGCTTTATTTGATCACTCAAACTCCTTACAGAGTGTATTATAAAAGTCAACTTTATATATTTCAGGCAGCTTGGTCGAATTAATCTAACCTATATAGAAAATGTTTTGTGTTTTAAGAACACTTACAATTTTTTTTTATCTTTTTTCTTAAAATTATTAATACTTGTTTTGTATTTCATGGCAGGATACAGATATACAATGATATCTCTACAGCCTCTTTCACCAGAAAGAGTCTTAGCATTCTTGCCTCCTAACACTTGGACTGAAGTATGTTCGCAAATTTTACTATTTAAAATGTGTACTTTTATTAATATTCAATTGTACATGCATGTTACCTAATAGGTATAGATAATAAATATAGATGTCATTTGAACTTGAATTTTTGAGTAAGTCAAGAAATCAGCTCAAATTTTTTTTCTACTATAAGTGGTCGTTATCAGATTTTAGTAATTTTGGATACCTATAATGATATTTATTTGAATTTATATTCAATTTTTTGTCTACCCAATACACAAGCTTTTGTGTTTCGAAATCTGTTTAAGTAATAACAAATGTAAATTCCAAAATACTTCATAATTTTTATCCTGCAGGTTAACAAATTTCATTTATTTACCAAACTAATATGTTACCACACATAAAATTATTATCTTTAATTATCTACTTTTTTTTTAATAATCATTTCTAATTATGATTATTAACAGGTAATTCATCTATGTACACATTTTTATATTTTTTAAATCAAAATTTTTTTTAGTTTTTAAAATGTATACAATTTTTATTTCATTAGGTTATTTTACTTTCAACTCCACAAAATAATATAAATGCATATATTGCGACAACTCCTGATAATATGCAAAAACGATTTCGAGATATGAATGAAATGGCATTACAGAGTTGCTTATTTGAACCAGTTTTACATTTTAAAGCGAGGGAAATAGTTGCTGTTGAAATTGATGGAAATTGGTAATTTATTTTAAATTAAAAATGCACTTTAATCAAAAACATATCTTTATTGCATTTACTTTTTTCTAATAATTGTTTTGTTTACTTCTAAGGAAATATCTTACATTTATTCTATTGTGGAACAATCTGTTTTAGGCTTTTTTTTTTTAACTTCTATTATTTATTTTTATTAATATTGGCTGATATGTTTTCATAATTTTATATTCTGATCAAAGCAAGGAAACTAGTTTTATAATGGTAGTTTAATTTTTTTTTTTTTTCAGTAAAGGCAGGCAGAAACACGCTTAAAAAGTTTCATGCAGTAACTTTATTGATTGGTAATTTAAAACTGATGCTACTATAAAGAATATCATATTTTTTTTTTATATTACTCAGTCCAATGCATTGATAATTGCAATGTACTAACAAATTATGAGAAGAGATGAAAAAAAAAAAACGAATATTTTCAATCCTGGCTTCATTACATTTCTTTTTAAAATAAAATAACTTTTTTTTTTATTCATCTTTAAAAAGAATGACACCTGCTTAGGCCATTATTATCTTTTAATTAATTATATACAAAGTGGGTAACTATTAATAATAGTTTTTTTTTAATGTATATATAATATATATGTATGTTTTGGGAAAATATTAAATATATACTAAAATCAGACAAACCATAATAATGCCTATGTGAACCTAGGTAGGTGCTGGCTAACAATGTAATTGGGGCATATTGTATTATTTCAAATCTATTATTTTATGAAATCAGTTAATTTATTGTAATAAATAACTCAAAAAATAATATGGGGTAAAATTATTGTAATATAATATACTATATCATATTGAAGTTATTAAAAGATATAATGTAAACTAAGGGTACTTATTCTGCAACTTGTAAATTCAATTACAGAATATACTGAAAATTATTGCTTAAAAAATATATGTATATATGTAAACAATTAATAAATATATAATATATATTTTATATATTGCATTTATTAAAAATTAAAATATTGAATGATAACAGTTATAGAGCATTAAAATATACATGTTAATACAGATATGCAGAAGTGATATTTTCCATATTGATCAAAACCTAATATTACTACAAAATACATTTTTTTCCAAAATCAGTACTCATTTCTCTGGTGTTTCTAACGTTTGTCCGAGTTTGGTCTTTACCCTGTTACATAATATATTATATATATATACACACATTTATATTACATTTTAAATTTTAGACTAGATTGTAAACTCCAGTTTTATTTATAATTTGATTATGCTTTAATTATATTTACAATTTAAATGCTATGAAAAATAGTAGTTCTAGGATTTTGCATTATTATTTAATATTTATACTTTTATCATTCAGTAAAGATATGTTTGATTTTAAGATAAAATTCATATGTTTTTTTTATATTAGTTTTTTATTTTATCATTAAATAGTTGTTCTTTGTATATATATATATATATACATATAAATTAAAGTATTGCAATATTTTTACTAGATTTTTAATTTCAGTGTAATTTTAATCAAACTTTTTTGCATTTGTTAAAACCTAAATTGAAAATTTTAATTTAAAGTAATTATTAATAATAATTCACTTTATTAGAAATTTAAAATGTATAAGTCGTGGCTGCTTCATTTGCTTTGATATTTACAAAATTAATAAGATTAATATTGTTTGAATATTGAAAATTCAAATTAATAATACTTATATTATGCACTTTATACTTTTTTTTTAGATACCTACTGTTTAGATGTATTTAGTTATTTAATGATATTGAGAATTACATTTTCAAAATTATCTCCTAATTTTGAATTTTTTCATACACGAAGAAAAGAAAAATAATAAGTATTGAACAATGTGTGTAATGTAATTTAAAGGTTTATATTAGTTACTTTGTGTATACCATTGATTATGATTGACTGTTATGGATACTATTTTTGTTCTTTAGTTAGAAATAATGTATAATATACTAAATAATTTTATTCCTATGGCAAATAAAAATTGTTGGTATTGAGTAATATTTTAATACATATTTGTTGTTTTATACTAATTGTATATTTTGTTTTAGGTATAGAGGGAAATTAATTAAACTCTGTTTATTTAACCCCGATGATACTACAATTGATTTAATTGATGTTGGTGTTACTTATAAAACAAAGTTACAATATGTATTTGAAATTCCGTATTATTTTAAATATGAACCATTAGTGAGTTAAATTTCAAAATTATTTTATTATCTAGATATTTTTTCGTAATGGAAAAACTTTTTTCATTCTAGGTTTTACCTATCAAATTTAAGAATTTCACTCCAAATTCTACTAAAGTAATCATAAAACCTTGCATGTCTGATAGTGTAAGTTTAGTAAAAAACCTATTTATAATAATGTACTTAAATTAAATGTATTCAAATATTATTAATTATTTATAGATTCTGGATGAAGGATTTGTTCTTGTTGAAGCTAAAAGTAATCATATTAAGCTTGAAAATATCCAGCAATATGACAAACCACTGTTAGATACTAAACAAGAGTGAGTTTAATGCTTATTATTTTAAATTTACTGTTATTTAAGTTATAGTTGGATGTATTTATGTATTCATTTGTGTACTAATGTTTTGGAACTCAAATCTAAACAAGATTTATATTATATATTTTACAACTTTTTAATATTTACTTTCCTCCAAAGTGTATACTGAATAAAATACATTTTACAACTAAAAGCTGTCTAGTTACAGCTGTCTGAGTCACATTTGTAATGATGCATGTTTTATTAAAAATTATAGATTTAAAAATAAAAAAATCATTAAAGCCATAAAATGTGAACCAAATGATGACCTTACAATTAAATCTTCATCCCATATGGAGCAGAATGAAATATATAGAAGTAGTTATCAATATTCACATCCAAGGTACATTCATGAACACAAATTATATTATTATCTATTAGTTAGAAAGCAGATTTTTAGGTTTCCATAATACGTCAATTATATTATAATCTATTGACCGTATACACCCAAGAGTAAACTATTGAGGTGATTAGTTGCATAAAAAAAAAATATTATATATTTTTTATTTTATAAATTTGAAAATATTTAGCTCATTTTTTAATCATTAAACAATAACATTAATATATTGTGATTTTAATGAAATTTTTAAAATATAAATATTTTTCATTTTTCTTTCAGGCACGTACATTTATCTGCAATCAAAATCGAAAGAGATAAGACTAATGGACAATTATTTTCAAGGCCTATAAAAATTGAAAATGATACATCTTTTGATATAGGAAATCCAAGTGAAATTATGTTAACAAATAAACATGTAAATATTATATAAATTATTAATAATGGAAAAACTAATCAGTCTTTATCAGTCTTTTACAGATGAATCATATACCAACAGTGAAATCTTAAATGCTGGTGAAAATATAAATAATATTCATAAAGAGTTACCTTCCCAAAAATTAATAAAACGAAAGAAAAGTAATGTCAAAAGGCAAGAAAAGTTAACACCAAACAATTGGAAAAATTCTAGAAAGAAAGAAAAGAAGGAATCAAAAAAACAATTAGCTCAAGACAAAAACTTACAAAAACAGGAACAGACAGGTCAATCAAAACCACAGGAGAAAAATTTAACCGAAGAAATAAGATATAGATTTGAACAGCTTGTAAAATTTACAGCCCAACAGTAAGACTTAAGTATATATAAGTTAATGAGCTTGATCTATTACAGATGATGGGTTTAGATTTTGAATTATTATACCCTCACAATTTTTGTTTCCAATAAATATTCAGATCTAAGAATCAAATAAAAAAATATAAATTACTCAAGTAGGTAGCATACTATTTTATCATGCTATTATTATTATTATTATTATTATTATTATTAATAAAAAAATTGCATAACTTTTAATGTTTACAAATTTAGGGTTTTTCATTTTATGTCAGTATTAAGGCCTGTATACAAATTACTTATTTCTTATTATTAGATATTTTAAAGTAACAATTAAATGGTAAAGATAACTTAAAAATAGTATGATACTGTACATTTTAATCTAGGCCAGAATTTCTCAAACTGTGTTACAATCCAATGTATCCCGAGCCAACTTTTGGTGGATCGCGAAAAATGTATGTTTTTTAAGCCCTTTAATTAAATAGTTAAGAATTATAGTATTGAACTATAATATATTATAAATCTTGAAAATTACACTGAAACTCAACCATACCATGATTATTATTATGTTTGTTTATTGTTGGTACATCATTATTGCAATATAACAACTGAATATTCTCAAACTTTAATCAACCAGTTTTTCCTATCACCACAATAAATATAGCTTTGTAGTTCATCATGTAGTATTGATGTTGTTATGTTGCATTGTTGCCAGCTGTAGTTTACTATATGTGCGCGGTTACATGTGTATGCTGCACTTGGTGTGATCTAGTGTTTTGTGTGCTTGGACAGCATTTCTGTCATAAGTGATCAACAAGTGGATAATGGATAAATAATTCAACAATA
Source organism: Cinara cedri (assembly GCA_902439185.1). NCBI lineage: Eukaryota > Metazoa > Arthropoda > Insecta > Hemiptera > Aphididae > Cinara > Cinara cedri. Next base: position 121,778 of record CABPRJ010000055.1, read on the forward strand.
GAAAAATAAAATTTACTATAAACAAATAAAACATTCAATATTATATTTTTGATTTTTAGAATTGCTTTTTTATCATGTAAAACTATGGGTTTCAATAGATTTTTTTTTCTGGAGGGGGTATGGGGGAGGAATTTAAATTGTGGTTATAAAATTATTGAGAAGCATTGATCTAGACTATAATGCAAATATTTCAAATTGTTATGACTATTATTATTAAACATGTTATTAAGTACACAAATCATGAAAAAATCAAAAATAATTTTTCATTAAATTTCAATATTTAAATTGATAAATATATCAATAGACATACAATTACATCTGATGATTTTTCACTATAATTCATTAGGTATATTTTTTTTTTCACAGGCTACAAGAAATGAACTATTAAAAATCAACGTCTGGTATTTTTTGTAACACTCAATTGAAAAACATATCATTAAAAAAAACCTCAACAGTTTAAGAACTCTTATCTACTCAATAAAAAAGACAGATCAAGAAAATTAATATTTTATTTTACATTGTGTAGGTATTAGATATTATTGGATTTATCAAATTGAAACATTCCTAACCCAATTCAATTGTGTGAGATAAAATTTGTTTAGAAAATTTAATGTTGATTATTCATAATTATTATTATTTATTGTTGTATATGTAATTTCCTATTTTGTTTTTATGATATATTACATTAAAAATTTTATATGCCAAGTTTGTATTTAGTCATATTTATGGATTGATTAATACTATGTTTAATTTCAAGCTTTAAAGCTTGTATATAATACTTATTATTACTATATATTTGTTATTTGTAACATATTTATAAATAAAACCATTACAAATATATGTATGTGTAAATCATTGTTATTATAACAGCTATAATACTAAATTATTTATTATACCAATGAAATATAAATGTTCAAATTTTAATTAATTGTTACATTTTTCAATAAATACATGTTGAAATAATTGCTGTTTTCAAAATTTATATTTCAAGAAAAAATAATGGGGAAGTATAATAAATAATGTTTTACTTTGTTAAAATTAGATACCTATTGTGTAAACTGTTTTAACTTAGTACCTACATTTGTACTTCAAAAACAATTATATCATAATCGATATTTTCTAATTTCGTAACAATTTTAGCTTTTAATGCTTGTGAAAAAAATAATTGGTGGCCTATCTTATAAAACATATAAAATATTTTTCATTGAAAAGATGTTAAATTTAGAAAGCTATACATAATTTTTCACTAGTTATCTAGTCCTTCAACTATAGCTGATACACTTAACAATTGTATAATTTAATGTCTATTGTTTTTATTAAAAACTGACTAAGTAAAATTTTAATAGAACCCGTTAACTATTAATCATTGTTAAATTGTTAGCCTACTCATAGTGTCCGAAACTGTTACCATTTCTATATAATAAACAGTTAAGTATTTACCTACCTATTCTATTTCAACGTGTAGACAGATGTTCTATTGGTTGTTTTGTTTTGATTAATTAATATAGGGTTAAAAACCCATATTTTTAATTTTATAGATATATTATTGGATCAAATTAATAACATTTTAAGTGGTGTAGTAGAATATGTATTATCATATCGCCCATACAATTATTTGTTCATCTCATATAGCTTTTATTTACATTTAACCTTTACAATTTTATAAAATTATAATTAATTAAATAAATTGTTTGATAATCAATTATTACTGATAATTATTACTCAAATAGGTAATTTGTTTAATTGATTATTAATTTCAGAACACACAATTTAAAAATGTATTTATAAAAGGTTGTGAAATTAAAAATTTTAATATGGATAAATATTAATTATTATTAATCGATTGACCAAATAGTTGAAATGAAAATATGAAAATATAAGTATAAAATTAAATAGTTTAACTTGTGCTTTATACATCTGATTGATAAAAACATTTTGATCAATTACCATTTCATCATTTTAAACTAATAATTCTTATTTTAAATATTTTAAAACATCAAGGACTGCCCTAATATTATCCCATAAGTGTTTATTAGTGCTAACTAGTGGTTATTTTTTCTGCAAATATTAAAAATGCACTAACTAACATGTCATGGAACATTGTTAGAATAGCCTTGAGCAATTATTTAAAACCATAAATCCAAAATTTAAATATAATTAATAGAATATTTATTTTGGAAAACAACATATAAACTAATATTATAAAGGAAAACAATATTTTATAATAATTTTCACACAAGCAATCGTTTTAAGGATAGGTAACTTACATATTAATCATAATTAAATTATAACCAGGTTTTATAAATCATTAAAGACATAATGTAAATATACACATTACATATTATGGTCAACATAAAAATATTAAACGTATATAATGGTAAAAGAAATATTATGAATAGTTGACATAAAAAATGTATGGGATAGTGAAAGTATAAATATATTTTTATATTAACTTAACATTTTTAATTGAAAACCAACTCATCTAATTCTTTATTTTTGACAAAATCAATAGTTGTTAAAACTTTATTTAAAAGATTGTTTGTTAAGGTGGATATATCTTGAGCTGCATTTATTTGAATGAAATTCTCATTTGTAAATCGATCGTAATTTTTGTCAACTTTGTTTTGAAATTCCACATTTTCATAGCGTTCATCACCAAAACCAGATCGTTTAGCCATTTCTTCAGACGACAATTTTAAAAACATGACCAAGTCGGGTTTGGGCAGGCCATTTTCTGGACCACAACACCATTTGAAATCGATGCATTGTTTTGCACTAGTAAAGACTACACCAGAATATGAATATCGATCTACAATCAAAGTTACACCAGCCTCTATTTGTTTACGAATTTCAGATTCCAATTCCCAACGATTAGCACTAAATAATAAGTGTACTGAACGATCTGGTAATTCTATTTTTCTAGAAAGATAATCATTGATGATTGAACCAATAGGAGTAGATCGATCGGGGAACGATATTTTTTTTGCTGGTATATTTAATTTATTCAAAGCTTCAACTAACTTTGTGCTTTGAGTTGTTTTTCCAGATCTGTCACAACCTTCTAAGACAATTAATGCACCACGCATAATGGACTTGGTCATTTTGATTATTTGTTCTATAAAGAAAAAAATGATTTAAATACATAAATTACATCAGAAATAAAAAAATATTTTTCTAATTGCTTTAAATCAGATAGTAAAAATAAAAAAACCTAGTACATAAGTGATTTATAAATCAGTACTTATTCAATTTAAAATATACCTATTAATTAAAATTGAATTCCTTGGATGAATTAATGTTACTTGGGTTCAAAATGTTTTTACACAAAAACTCAATACAAAATGATATTGTTTTTGAGTTAAATACAAGTACTATAATATGTTGTGTACAAAGCAAAGTTTTATATTATAATACCTACCTACCCAAATATAGTGAACATTGAGCAATTAACAACTATTACTTATGAACGGGACTTATGAAATTCTTTATAAGTTATGCCCAAGCTCAGTAGTAATGGCAATATGAAATGTAACACATGATATAATGTACAAGGTTGTACAAAAAAATCCCATCCCAAAACCACCAGCTTTTTGGGGGGTTTAATCCAATTAGAAAAAAATCTATGAAATATGTTAAAATTTGAAGTTTCATATTATTTATTATTCGAGATTTTTTTTAAATTATTTTCCAGAAAATTATTTGTATCAGAATATTAACTACGGCACAACAGATATTGCCCTAAACAAGTGTAGGTATATACAAAAATGACAGTAAATTAATTGAAAATCTGTTCACACACTGTGCATAGAAATTTGACGGTTTTTAAACAGTAGGTATATTATATAACGGAGCAATATTTAATCGCATTATAATATTATTGAAAACAAATAATATGTAAATACAAATAATACATACCTATCACAAAATAATTACCAAATAAATGATCCACGAAAACGGCACGACGGAACGAAATGTTCTTCAACAAATTGCAAATAACAATCAGATAATAAAACAGAACGACATTGACAGAATGGAACACCCAAATGGTGGGAAAAATTGACAAAAAAACAAGCGGAGTGAACGGCCCGAAACATCAATACATAATGGTAGACTAGAGAGAATTGGCGCGAGAAAATGTCGAGTGGAACCTCAAAGTGGATTCTTCATAACAACACATTAGCACAACTTATATATATACAATATGATACGATTAAACGATCGTTAATTTTTAACGGTCGTTACACAAGTTAAATATCAAAAACAGATGTTAAACTTTGAATTTGAAGGTGAATTTTTATCAATTATCACGGTAATCGCGGGTTGGCGTTTGACTAAATTGATTACCATATTATTATGTTATCTCGTTATTATAAATTTATTGTACCGATGTAGATTCACAGCATACATATAAAAATATGTTGATTTTTGTGGGTGTGGTTGGGTTAATCCAAGTTTTAAGGAAATACAATATACTGTATGAATATTATTCAGTGCGTATTATAAATTTATAATTATTATATATCTTTATAATATGTCCATGATTTCTGTCTTCTAAATAAAACTCCAACAACCGGAACGCATTTTCATGATTGTACCGTATATAGGACAATAGGACATACTATGGTATAATAAATTCGGTATGATATCAACAAGCGTAATTCTGTTTCAAACTGCGCAAATATAGCGCTTATCTTTGCCGTCTCTGATTGGTTATAATTTTTGGCGGTATTTTGAATTATGTTATTAAACTAAAGCATAATTTGATATCACATGCCAAGTTACACCAAATATTTACAACACGTTTATCTAGAGTTAATAAAAATTCTGTTGCATAACCCATGTTTTGAATTTTATCTGTTGATAAAAATGTACTATAACAAGAATGAAACTACAGGCCCATTTATCATCGTGTAGAAATCTATGTACAGTTAAATTTCGTTATCAATATTCAATGTTTTGCGTTACTTCTACTGCCGGTAGGGTACTATAAGGGTACTCTTTAGTCGGTACTACTGTCGGTACAATAAATTTATTTATTCTTTAATAAGTTTTCTAGTAACCTGAATAACCTGAATATTAAAAAATGATAAGCAACACTCGAACTAATCATAATTTAACACACGGTAGAACCTTAATTTATTAACCGTTAGTTTATCATTACATAAATATTGACGATAAATAAATAACGATGAATAACGATAAATAACGACAAGTTTTATGCGACCATGAACTAGAATAAGAAAACCAAACTCATGCAAACCAGCTGCATGAAAAAACAAGAGCGTTTGAATATAGGAATGCACCGTTCATAGCACGCATGCGCTTGAATTATCTTGCGTGTGGCGTAGATAACATGTTGATTATCAGCAAACTAACTCTTACAGTCTTGCCCAAAACAAGTTTTAAACTGTCTTTATGATGCTATTTGATATAAAAGGATTGGTAAAACACACTTAATACAGGCATGGCATCGGAATTTAGACATGTTCTATTTTAACATGTTGACTGAAGCAATATTATGAAAATAAAATATTATAAATAGTACGAATTTCTAGATATTCACTGATAATATAATACTAAAATCTAATCAGTATTAATTAGCGTATAATTCTGTAAAATTTACGATCTATTTCCTTTTTTAAATTAATTTTCTTTGTGATATTTGTAATATAACCTTTTCGAAAAAATGTCCTTAAAATAGAAAATATGATTTTTCAAAATGTAATAATTGCATTGTTCTTAATTTTTTTTTTAAAAAAAAATCTATTGGTTGTTCGTTACAATTCTGAACGTGGCGTATTGATTAATATGTGAATTTTACAGTTCAATAATATTACAAGAATGTTCTGAGTTTTTTCACCATAATAATATTTGCTAAAATCATTTTTATTTTATTTTATCTTATTTGCTGCTGATATTATTAATCAACTTGAATCGAACATAAATATGATGATATATTATATGGTTTTCATTTAAACCAGTAGACTTCAGCATATAGTTGAAATTATTAAATGATTTATCAATGGCTCAGTGTTTATAGACATTTGACACGGCGATGGGAATTTCCCCAAAATGTATGATTATAAATTTACGTCTAATGTGTACAAAAGAAATAAAGTCCAATTGATATACCTACCTTTAAACTGCTCGTGTTTAAGATAGCAAAGAGATAATTAGATTATTTTATTTGTAAAACAATAAAATACGGCTATTGTTGTTCACATGCAACAAGATGCATTTAGCATTACACACGACTACGCAAACCTATATTGAATTTCGATATAATCTAATGCCGTGTAACATTTACCTTTACAATATTACTAGTAAATAGTAATAGTAATTAATAGTATTTTCGCCCCCCCCACCCCTGAGAGAAGCGGACTTACATTGGCATTTGGTATAGTCAATGGTCCAGAAGTAGATATAATGGATGTAACCAATATATTATTTAACATAAGAATTCCATAAGAAATTCAAAAGAATTTTAATACCAAATTTTGACGAACATTGATTTTGTAGAAAATTATCTGGAACAAATCTAGTTACTGGTGGTCCGTAATATATATTTCGCTGTAATATGACATATATTTTTGAAAAAGCAATACTATTAACCGAGCTCCGCTCAGAATCGTGTTTTTCGTTAGCAATGATTAATTTTTGATTACAGATATAAATTAAATTTCCATTTCTATCATGCCTTTCCAACTACTTTACAACAGTGGTACACCCATCGTGCGAAGTATATCAGTATTTTTTGCTTATCAATCATTAATATTAAATTTAATTATTTCACCCCCCATAGTCAAGGTCTGGAGACGTCTCTGTACATTGAATTTAGAAGTTACTCAACAAACAAAACAATAGGTACAATCAATCTCATGAAAAAAGCAATTTATGTTTAATAATATTAATATTATATTATATCAAATTGTGTTGAAATTTTAAACTGTTTTGATAAACTAAATTTAAATAAAAATACGATTTGTTATCATAATGAAATTCGGAACGTGATCTCTTATTATTCTAATATAGGAGTGGCCCACAAATATTACTCTATGGAGTATGGGCCATAGAAATATTAATAAACAATTAATAAATTAATTAATATGTATTGTATAATATATTGTATATGATCTAAGATCTATGGTATGGACCCACGGTCTTATAAGATAAGGTTGGACCTCAGATACATATATAAATAAAATATTTTTGTATATGTCTGTGGATTGAACTACACCTTATCAGTATTCTACTAATGTATTAGTGTATCAGTATTCTAATGCGAAGAATTAATTTCCGAAATGTACCACTGTAAAATTGACAGTTGTCCAACAGACGTTTTTGAGGCTATATGGCATTGTACTCGTTTAAAACAAGATTATAAATATCTATAATCGTCGTTTCAAATAACTATCACGATTTAAGATAGGTAATCCATGAAAATAACTAATACAATGTTATAAACATATAAATATTATAATATACTCACTTAAAAGTTAAAGGTTGTTATTAATTTACATGTAATATTGAAATCGCAATAATGGCATTCGTAAATTGTAATTCACATATTTACATTTATCCTTACAACATTAGAACCGGTGCTAAAATAGACCTGTCTTTGAAAGTACCTATATAGGATCTATGATATTCACAATTCACATATTTTCTAATTAATCAAACTCAATAATTATTGATATTTTTTTTTAAATGAATTAATCATCAAATCAAATTATGCATAGACATATTAACAAGTTAATACCTAACCTAACAAGTTACTGTTTCTATGAAATTACGTCACAATTAACAATTATTAATGTAAATGTCCTTAAGTACCTCAAAACCTTTAAACCTCAAAATACGTCTAACCGGCAGCGCTTTTGCGGCAACATGGGAAACGTTTTTCATTTAAAGGAAATATTGCAATAGGTGGGATGGTAAGATGTTGTCCACAATCCGTCCATATCTTTAAGACAGTAAAGCGGCCTATCCATTCTCACATTATATAATATGGTCCAGAGGACCATTTTATTTCAATACAGTCGTGCAATTATTATTAATCATTAACGGGCGTATAATATAATATATTTATTATAGATAATTTATTATCAATGGTTCTGATACGATTTTTCCCTTCTATGATCTAACAGCACTGACTGATAGTGGTCGAGCAAAATACGCCGTTCGTTCAGCCGTTGCATAGGCACCAGAGTACTGAGTAGCAGCTGCAGCTGCTGTTGGAGGTCGGAGGTTTTCCTCTTTCCACCGTCCAGTCGTCAGTGCCACAACGTCTGTCTATAATAATAATAACAATCACAATATACGTCGTTCCTATACAACAGACTGGATAAAGTATTGCTTCTGATATTGTGCTACTTAGTACTTTCGAAAGCAGCACTGGTGTTAGTGGAAGTGGTAGTCTAGCGGAAAAACAGCTGAATACCGTATACTGCTGTATTTTGTAGTGCTGTTCCGTGTAGGTACTCGGTTAAATCGAATTGTCATGGTAGTGTTTTAATTTTAATGATTATTTTTGTTCTTGACGGCGATACACGGACAACGCACGTACGCACATAGAGCGGTTGTTCTTGTTTTGTTTTTATTTTTACCTTTACGCTAATCGCCGTGGCTAGTACCTGAACGATCATAATAGCTCATTGTGTGGCCTGTCGATTTCCATTCGAAAAACAAAGTCAGTCAGAAAATAAACATGTCGATTAATTAAAACCTTTTTTTGAAATCACCGCACCACTGTTAATTTATTATGGACGATCACAATGACGACAGAAACGGAATGATAGCCGACTTTCAGGTAAAGTATTTTCGTCGTCGATGTTAAGTTTTCCGGAATAAGGATTATTGTTATTGGAAAGTCTTGTGGGATTATTAATTTGTCTTTTTGTTTTCCAGGCCATCACTGGTATTGATAATGCCGGTGAAGCGCTGATGCATTTATCCAATTTTAATTGGGATTTATTGGTATTTACTATTTATTTTAATATTAACCATTTATATTACAATATTATTTTTTGCTCTACCTAATACTTCTATTATTGTCTTTTCAGGCTGCCGTTCATCATGTCACACCACAACATACTCAACAGTTACCATCAGAAGGTCATAGTACACAATCAAATATACAAAACATATCACTCGCAGAAGATTTCACCGAGCTTGTTGTGCCTCCGTCAACTTCAGATGAATCTCAACGTATTTTAAATATTGAGTTTGAACAAAATGGCCATATTATCGCTACATTAAGAGTAAACAACAAGGCAACTGTTGGTAATTATGTATTATTTATTAGGTAGTTACACACAGTGTTAAATTAATATTTTTATGTAGACTAATATTTAAATATTAAAAGAATTCTAAATTGTTTTATTTATTTTGACACTCCATACAATTGATATATCCTACCTTATATGTTTTAAACCAAATTTTTTGTTGTATATTTCTTTTATTTTTACTCAATATTACTTTTTGATTGGAATAATTTATCATTACATTTAGCATATAATACCCTTTATCCTACCTTTCCGACTTCCCACTTATAACAGTAACCTATCTATGACTAATATTAGTTTTTTTTGTTTATCTTTGAATGTTTTATTTCACACTTCAGGTATAACTATTACAAATTAATACTTATTAAGTTTATGTAACTATATTTTTACTAATTGTAATTTTGAATCAAAATAAATTACTAATATTGTGATTGTTATTTTACATTTAGATGATTTAAAAACCTTGATCATGGCTCAATGTGGGATTCCATGTTGTCAACAAATTTTAAGCGGATGGCCTGACAATAAATACCCCCTTAATAATGATACATTTTCCAAATTTAATTTTCCAGATCATTTTAAACTGTATCTTACTACTGGTCATATGACTTCAAATCAAGATCAGAATGGAAGGTATTATTATTATTTTAATTATACTATTTTAGCATAACATTTTAATGTCTTACATTTATTCCAAAGGTCTAACCCCAGAATATTCACTCTAAATATTACAATAGAAGCTACAAGTTTAACTAAATATGAAGTTTTAAAATTGTCATTTCCATCTTATCAGACTGTCGCAGAAGTAAAAGATGTTATTGCAAACATGACAAAATTACCTATCAATAATCAACAATGGTTAGGATGGCCACATTTTGTAACTTCAAGCACAACTTTGGATGAATCTCATATTAATTTTCCAGTTCATGATTTTAAATTAAAACCATCAAATTCAGTACTTAGACATACTAGGAGAACATATAATACTAGATTAAATGTAAGCATATTATTTTATTTATTTGTTTAAATATGAATTTAACTACACAGATAATTTAAGACAGAACCTCGACAGATTTATAATTTCTGTACGATTTTAAAATGTTTTAAGAGTTCTACTTGTGGTTTTTTTTTACAAATTGTTAATTACAAATTGTTAATAACAAATTATTAGTATTTAAAATCAACGGTCCTTAGCTTATGTATGACTTGTTTTTTGGTTCATAACATACTTTAGAGGAAAAACCAGAGCTTGAAAATATTTTTATAGTGTTATAACAAATAAATTCGAGAAATATTCTAAAAATTAAATTATGTTTTCAAGCCCTAAGAAAAACACCTGTGCCTTTCAAAATGATCTGATGTAGAATATTTTTGTCTGTTAAAGAGCTTCTACGGATGCATTGAATTATGATTATGTAACCGTCCAAATTCTAATAATAGCATATAGAAGTATAATTTTAAAATATAAGTCCAGTGCACTCTTTGAAAAGTATTCTTCCATCCAATTAAAAAAAAAAATTAAAATCAGTTTAATCTACAAAATATGAGCTTTACCTGAAATGACATTTTTGAGCAAAAAAAAAAAACTTCACGTTTTGGTCTCTTAAATTTGGTTCATATTGTTATTTTTATTGAAATAGTTTTTTTTGTATTATTTGTTCAAAAAAAAGTTAGTTAATACTAAAATGTGTATCATAATCTATCATGATTCTGTGTGAACAAATTTAATGATTTTATACATTTTTATTTTTAGAGCATATTTTATAGTTTTAACATGTTTATTATTTTTCTGGATAGTCTGCTGTTGATATGGAAACAAGTGATTCTCCAATGCCTTCTTCTTCTACTTCATCTTCTTCTGCATCATCATCATCTTCTGATGAAGATCCATTTGAGGATGCAGCAGAGTCACTATCTGATGATGACGATAATGCTATGTTCGTGGACACTGAGATAACTACTCGAATCCGTCCATTAAGTAAGTCTGATTATAGACTATTAATGAAGTATTACATTTTATACTTTTTAATATAGGCAAACTATTGCACAAACATCTAAACCATAACTGTTTTTTTGAATGTATAGTTTTCTAAGTTATTATTGTTGTTTAAAACTAAAGTTTTGACAATCTTTTAAATGTCTCAATTTAATTAATTTTTTAAGTTATTCTGATATACAATTTATTTTATCATACATATTAAATGTATTTTAAAATGATTTAGTTTCTGAAGATATTGATGGTGAACTTGCTGGTGCCATTCAATTCATTGAAGAATTTCAGAATCGTTATGGAGATTTACGACCTGAATTCTTTTTGGGGACACTTGATCAAGCTATCAAAATTGCATGTTTTAAACCAGCTAAAGATGTTAGTATAATTTTTTATTTGTAAATAAAAAAAAATGCTTACATGATCCTTCATTTATAGCATACAAACCAATATGAAAATTCTTTATGGCTAAGATTTATTTTATATATTATATATTTAGTTTGTGTTACTTCAAGTTATAAAGTCTATTATTGAAGCTATTCAAGTGTAGTAAAAATTCTTAGAACTTTATCTCTAAAATTTTTCTCAAGTAAAAAATGGGGTATAATAAATATTTTATGACTTGAAGTTACATTAGATTAATTATATTTTAATTGTTTTCTTTTTATTTTAGAAACGTCTATTAGCTCTATACTTACATCATGATCGCAGTGTGTTGTCAAATGTGTTTTGCACACAGTTATTATGTTTTGAATCAGTTGTACAATATCTGAATGCAAATTTTATCGTATGGGGATGGGATATGACACATGCAGCTAACAGAAATAGGTAAATGTTTAAACATTTAATGGTTATTATATCAATATAAAATATTATATTTTTAGATTATTGCAATCAGCTTCCCAGGCATTGGGTACAATGGCTGAAGTTACTTTAAGAGCTATAGATATAAATAGGCTACCTGCTCTAGTGTTGATTACACGAAATCGGTCAAACACAGAAATATTATCAGTTATAAATGGTAATATTTCATGCACAAATATAATGTATTTTATTATTACTATGTAAACTAAATGTAAAATATTACAGGAGATTGTAATATAAGTGAATTACTTTCAAGCCTTATAAATTCTCAAGAAATGTTTTCTATACAACAACAAGTAGAAATAAAAGAAGAAGGAGAACGAAATGTAAGAGAGATGATTAAAGTAGAACAAGATGAAGCCTACCAACAGTCATTGGCTATTGATCGGTATATATTTTAAATTAATTAATTTTAGTTCAGTTTATTATTTACATTAATATATATTTTTTGTTTTTGAGTATTATCAAATTAATCATTCTTAATAAGATTTAAATATAATTATCTAAACAAATATTACAGAGCCAAAGAAGAAGCAAGAAAAATGCAAGAAATGGAAGATATGGCCATTCGATCTCAAATTGAAAATCAAGAAAGACAGGCAGCTGCAGAAAAAGAGGTATAGTATGATGTGTAAATGTATAATCTTAAATAACGTAATTAACTATTTGTACAGGCCACTCGACAACGTATTGTAGCATCTCTTCCAGCTGAACCAGATCCTGGTGATCAAGTAGCAAAAATCAGATTTAGACTTCCTTTGGGAAAATTTTTAGAACGAAGATTTCTTGCATCAGAGAATTTACAAGTAAAATTATAAAACTATTTAATTATAATTGAAAACTGTACAAATATTGGATCTTTAAAAATATTTTTTTCTTTTCATGTCAGGCATCACACTGATACTATAAACTAGTAGACTAGACAATTAAGCATAACTAGGTTTACAAATTAAAATATACAAGGATATAAATAAAACACAAAAATACATTTATGTTGTTTACTTAAAAAAGAAAATAGCAAATTTGATTATAACATCTAAAAATGTTCAACAAATTGTTTTCTTAAGTGGTTCCAGTAGTCAGATTTGAATTCCCTAATGAGTATAAAATGGAGTACTAAACTATAGATTCTATTTATCTGTCATGAAAGTTAAACCAACATACTTCAATTTAAAACATGATATATTTATGCTTTAGGTATTATTTGACTACCTATATGTGAATGGCTTCAGTCAAGATGAGTTCAAAGTAATATCTAGTTGGCCAAGAAGAGATGTAAGTAAAATTATGGTTTTATTTTTATTTATATTATACTTATGTATTGTCCTATTATGTTTATAGTTAACGACATTAGGTGTAACTCAAACATTGAAAGAACTAAATCTCTATCCACAAGAAACATTAATTCTGGAAGAACGATAATTTTATTGTAAATGCACCATTGTATAAATTTATTTATCACAAGCCTTCCTTTTTGTCTTCAATTAAATAGTTTACTGTTTTATTATATTAAAAATTATATTTCTATGCTGTTAAGATTTTCATTTTCAAATTTAAATTATCAATTGTATAATATATTAATTTAAATTTGGTAATGAATTAAAAGAAGAGAAAAATACAGACTAAATTTCCAAGTCGAAATATTTCTATATTTATTAATCTACTAAAAAAACAGAAAATGTAAATAAGCTTTATACAAAATTATAATATGAATTCTTTTAAATTTAAATTGTTATAAAAAACATTTTATATTTGAAATGAAATAACAAAATACTTTTAAATATCTTATTAGTTTATGTACGAAGAGAAGTTTTTAATTTTTTTCTGCTAATACTTGATGGAGTGTCTGTTGTCCATTAGAAAGCTTTTTTGATTTTTTATTTGGTTTTGTATTATGGGTTGGACTTGATCTTTTTCTCAAATTGTAATTATTTATATCTTCCATGTTTAATTGTTTTTCCAATTGTTTAGCCATCAGAAAATCATTTCTTTGTTGGTTAATCAATTTATCCAACAAGGAAATTTGAACAATACAAAACTGACAAGCAGATAAGTCATTGTTTAAAACATCTTGCAATCTTCCACAAGTACAATTCATACTATCTTCTAATTTTGTAGTCAAATTTGTATTTGTATTGGAACCTATAAAAAATGTATTATTAAAAATTTCCAAATTTTGGTTACAGTATTGATTACTTGTAGATGTACTAGAAGTACTACAGCTACTTTTGTTTGATGAACAGTTGGGGGAGCTGTTTTCTTTGTTTCTATATTGCACTTGAGCATTGTTATGAACTAATTTGGCTAAAAATATAAGTTATAAATATAAATATAACTTTAAAATCTTAAGTTATTTGATAACTTACTAAACATTTTATCCAGAGGCCCTTTTTTCTGTTGTTTTTGCTGAAAATCATATTATGTTAACAAAAGAAGCAAAAGTACATTATTTAGTGTCCTAACATTTTTTGTATTACTCACTTTGTTAGAGATTTTACTTTTTGAATTTGATTCGATCTTCGTTAATTTACTAAATTTTAATGATACCTTGATAAATAATAAAATATTAAATATTTTTTTTAACCTAAAACGTTACTCTTAAATATTACATTTTGTATTTCATTGGCAATCTGCTTATCTGCTTCATTCAATAATATTTGTTCTTGTTGTAATTCATTGTTAATCTGTGAAAAAAATTAATATTATTCACGTCATATTATAATAAACTCAAATAGTCAGATAACCAAAAATAAAAAAAAAATATAACAATTTAGAAATGTTCAAAACAAACCATAAGTATGGTTCATGCCATTTAATGTATAAATAAGATATGTGGTTCTTATTTTGAGCGACTGGAATTTATTCTTAGATGCCTCTTCATTTTCTTTGAAAATAAAATAAAAAATATGAGCCCTATGGTGTAACAAAGTAAAGTTTCCTATTTAAAATACATTGGTTTTCTTTTATTTAAATATATTTGAATAAAGAGCTGACAAGAAAAATTTATCTGGTATAGAAATAATCAAAAAATGAATATTTATATCATCAGGCATGCTGTCACTTTGTATTTGTTAATTATTAATTTTTATCTTAGAGTACTAAAATTTAGTCAAATATCCAGAAAATTGATATGATTTTTAAAGTATTGCAATTTTAAAATTGTATGAATGTCATACATCAAATACATTGCATATTAACTAAAAATATATATTAATCAAGATAAAAATATAAAAAAGAGTGTCATACCCACTTATCTATAAATAACTTTAATGCTATTTTGGAAACCTAAACAAATATTTCTCATTTTATTGATATTATTTGATGGTTGGTGGTCAATTGCTGTACATATTTTTTTTTTTATAATTTATAGGCTATCTTGTCGTGTTTACCACGTGATTACAATATTATGTATAGTTTATTGACTCCTTGAAGATTATCTCTACATGCTATACTCAATATAATCTGCGTTTTCTATTTAATCTGTGAACTCTTGTAAATCTTTTTTTTATATAATAATATATTATCTATTATTTATTTTGACATCAAAACAACTTTTTATCAACATACAAAATCATATAAAATAGTCGTTTATAAGATTTTACATGACTACAAGATAAAAGCTACTCATTTATACTTTAATATACCTACAACCTATATACACAACTACAGCTCTAATTTATCAATAGTCAGTTTTTTCTTCTAATGTTTATCGTAAACTATAAAGGTACTTTGTGTTTAGCACAGCCACACTTCATATAACTATGAAAAATCAGCATAATTCATGACTATGTATTATTTCGATAAGTATACCAACTAAATATTACTATATATGATACATTTTTTGCAGATTTCTGATATAAATAAAATTCACAAAAATGATAAAATCAAGCTATATACTTTACAGCAGTGGTTCCTAACTTTGTTGACATTACTAAGCAGTCAGAACTTTCGATATGTCTGACCACCTTAATTTTATACCTTATATCTCTTATAAACAAGAATCAATTATTTTCACATTTTTTAGAATTTAGATTATGATTAAATAAAATTTGTTATAGGTTCTTCCTTAAAATAAAGTTTATAATTAATCAATTTTAAGTAAAGTTTAAAATTATCAACAATTTAACACAAATTACTATTATAAAACAAACATTTCAATGCAGTTTATGGGTTTGTATTTCCTTTAAACAAAGATATTCTCAAGGGAATACTGCTCAAGTTACATGCATGTCTTTAGTGGCATCCAACCGGTTTATTTGTTTAATTTTAACATAGAGTAGTCTAGAAAATCCTTGTTTGCACAAATAATTTGTTGAAAATCTCACTAAATATCCCTATGTGATTTCCCAATGCATAGAATACACAATTACTTTTAAACCAAAATTCTTCTATATGCATGTAAGATTCAAACGTATCCTTACAGTTTTGGTCGTCTTGTAATCTTCCTGGTTATTATTAGGTACATAAACAATAAGATGGTTTTGGGTCATACTTCGGATACCTATTGTTTTGAACTATTAAATTCAGGGGAATACCGATAAAATTAATCTATAAGCTTAAAGTTTTAAAGTTTACTGTATACAATTTACGGTATTTGTCACATCCCAAAGAAAAAATGAAATATTTTTAAATTTTCTAGATATTAGTCGTGTACCACCGCACAATGTCTTGTAGACCACCAGTTGGGAACCATGTTAGGAATATCTGCTTTACAGTCACATATTTTAAATGGGAAACTTAACCTTATTACAGAAGAACAAAAGAAATGTCATGGGAAGCATAAATAGGGCACACACATATTTTAAAACAACTTTGGTTGTTTTAAAATATGTTTAGAACAGTAAGGAAATTGTAAATTTAAATCAAATTAATTATTTACCCATATATTTTAAATGGGATGACCATGATAAGGGTTTGTTTTGAATTTTCCATAATAATAATAATAATTTTTTTTTATATCTAACTATTTGAGTAAATAACTCTTACTTGTTCTTGAATAGTCAATGCAAATTGTGAATCATTTTGCGTTCGGTCAGCAATTTCTTTATCAGCTTCTTCTTCTTCTTGCTTTTATTGAAGGTTAAAATTAATTCATAATAAAATTATAAATTGTTTATATAAGGTATTCTACAGTGTTTTTTGAATGTTATATAACTTAAAATTTATTTTTGAATTTTGCAAAATAGCCATTTTGTTAAAAATATTATTCTAAAAATTTTAATATACCATATATTCATATCTGATCAATAGTTTTTAAGTAACAGCAGTTTTAATTTTTAGAAATGTGTTAAGAAAAAAAAAATGTTAATAGAATAACATGTTACGCGATTAGGAATCACAATCAGCGAGATAATTCCTTATATTTAATTGAAAATGTATTGTTTTCGTGCCAATTTTATAAAATGACTATTTTGGACATTTTGATAAGTAAAAATATTAAGTTATTTTTTTCAGTGTATAAAGGATGAATAAAAATAATATTTTTCCCTACATATGTGTCCAACTGAATCAAAATCCGATTGAAAAAAAAAAGTTTATATAACATTCAAATAATACTGTAGGAGACCTTGTATAGTAGAATATATCAGTTTGGCTTAATTTACCTGTAGCTGTTTAGCAAGTTCTATATTTTGTAATTCAATTTCTTCAGTATTTTTTAAAATGTTCATCCTCATAGCATCAAATTCTTTTTTTAGCTCTCCTTCTTTATTTAAAACACGCGTGAATCCTTGGCTAACAATTCCTAAACATGTACAAATTTACTTTGTTTTTATTTGTATTATAGTTCTGATTGTAAAATGTAATTTTTTTTTTTATTTAGTAATCTTATTACATAAATTAAATAATTTATTGATAAAATGTCCAAATTTCAATTTAAAAATAAACTTCAAGAAAATGATACATTGTATAATACCTATAGAATTTTGTCTAATAATTATGAAATAACAGGTTTCTCACCATCATAAATATTTTATATTTTTTCGTTTACTTTACAGTAACCTAATCAACTATAAGTACATAGTGCATACCAACTTAGTTATTTTATAAGGAATATATCTTAAGAAAGTATTCAGACCAGAAAAATAAAGTATAATAGTAAGTATATTCCTAAATGCCAATAATTTATAAATTTTATAAAAAAAAATCTACCTACTAAAGGAGACCAATAAAAAGAGATATCTATGCATAATAAGTTGGCTAAAAAGTTAGAATTTTTATAATGTTATAGGAATATAAATTAAATAATAATGTGATAATTGATTCTAAAATGAATTGCATAGTATTTGTGGGAGGGGATTTAATAATTGAATAGCGTAAAATTAACTTTCATCCCAATATTGACCATTTCTAAGATATAAATAATATAATAATTAATATTATTATCAATTACGTTCTTCAATGCCGTCATCTTCATCATTTAACCTTTTCTGTATTTCCACTGGATATTGCTGTTGTATAGCTTCCCATAATTTTTCATTGACCATGGCATCCCAATTGTGTTTGTATTTACGAAGCCAATTACTGATTCGCATTCGACACAAAGGACACTGAAATGCTGTTATGTTTACCATGTTCTTAAAACAATCTAAGCAGAGTGTATGATTACATGGCATTGTGACCGGTTGTAAATAAATGCATCTACATGCTATACAAAAAACATCTTCTAAATTTAATGTTGTCTTGAATGGTTCTTTCTAAAAAAAATATATATACAAATTCAAATTTCAGTAGGTATTCAGTATTATATCATTTCAATTGTAATTTTAATATGAATCTTTAATAATCTTAATATATACCTATATGATTATTCATAAATGTAAATCTAGATAGATAATATGTGATGGACATAAATATTTAGATTTTAAATAATTTTAAAACTTATTATCAATTAATACAAAGTAGATACTCTTATAGATCGTTTCTGTAGAGCATTACATCAGAAAGAACTATTAAAACAAGTTCATTGTAGTATTTTTACAAGATGAAATGAAGTTGATTAAATGACTATAGAAAAAACAACAAAAACAAATACACAGATAAAAGGGTTGAAGTCTGGCTCTTGGGTTCAAACAAAAGTTAAAAAAACCACTCTCATATTTTCTCTTTCCTTTCCTTACCTAATTTATGTTATGCAGTCAGAATACTCATTTTCCAATTTCCAGCAATAATATGCAAGATTTCCTTTCACATTATACAAAATAATATAGAATATTTAATTAAAATAAAGATGCATAATACATCATGTAATAAACTATGTATAATTGGTCTCTTTGCTACATATTATAAAATGATTACATAAAATTGTAAATAAAAACAGTGACGTACAGCTATAGAACCATATAGCACCCCGAAAAGCAGTCAGAAATTTCAAAAATCGAAAATTTTAACCACTTAGTAATATTTAAAGTGGCTATACAAATTGTTAACCGTTAAACTATTTACCATTTTTCGATATTTTGAAACGTTGACACTGCTGTATTGATAATGAAATCATATTGAGGCAGCCATAAGACTAACCTCATTTTAAGCTTTAACTTGACTACATCTCCCAGCTCACATATACTAGGGTCAAAAGGTGAACCTCGCTTATAAATGCTTATTGTCATTAGCTATCTTGTTCCTACAAACTTATACTCTGATTTATTTCTACTTATCCATAGTCCCTTTTGGTCAAGTGCTACTCTCTATTTCTTAACTCTATTATTAATTTATTCCAGATTTTCTCTTATCTAAGATATATCATCTAGAAACATTATGATACCTGCTCTCACCTGTTGTCATCGCGAATATGCGCGATGAGGCAATTCACCAGTCATATTTAGAACTTCTCATACTGACAGAATTGTATACAAGCTGTCGACCTGACACTAGACACAATCCCATTTATCGTCTAATACAACAATTAGAGGTAAGGTGGGAGTATTCTGGTTCCCTCTCCAAGAAAGAATTATTACAATATATTTTGCAAAATAATATAAAAAACTTAACATAGTACATTACATTAGTTAGATACTTACAGAATTCATTTTCAGTGATATCTTCGGATGTTTGTTTAGGAATATCGAATATTATTATTTCGATTTATTTATCAAAATAGGTAGACACTGTCAGTTATAGATCCGATTCTATGGTGGATACTGTGGATGCTCGGCAGTTGTTAATTTGCTAAGTGGGAATTATCTAATTATAAATTTTAAAAATTAAAAGTCCATAAATAAACCCGTATTTTATAGTTATGTAAATGACAGATTTCGCATAATTTAATGTACTTAAATAGGATACCGTATTAAACATGCACAAAATTTCATCAAATGATATAAAAGTACTTGATAAAATAAATAAATCAAAAGTTATCAACAATAAATATACCTACAAGTTAATAATGATTATATAAAAATATTATGAAAATGTCGCGGTACCTATCTCAGGTCCCAAGAAAATGATAGATAACTAAATATTAAGTAAAATATTGTATTAAAATTAACGGTTTTTCTGTCATCAAAAATGTTTAAATGTGAAACACTCTTTTCTGATTGGGTCATATTATCATAGTAGATACATTTTGATACCGTGTCTACCAAGACTATTACCGCTGGTGGGAGAGGGTACGTGTTTTACAAAATTGTAATAGTAATAATAATAGGTATATAGTAAAAAATCACAGACAAATGTCTATCTATTCTTTTTTCTTCCATGATAGGTAATCATAATATTTGTCTATGAGAAATGCCGCGGTTTTGGTTCACATTTTCCTAATAAATATTAATTATAGGATATAATAATAGGTTATAATAATTAAATTATAAATTATAATCTATGATATAATATGTCAATATTATTAATAGTGTAATATATTGTCTATGATTTTTTCAGTTAAGTGAAAATATTTATATTATTTCAAAAAATAAAATAGCAAGTATTTATATGTTCTATAACTTGCTGTAGAAACCTTAGAAAGGATGGTATTCATATGCATAAGTTAGTTAGGAAAAAAGCTTACGAGTTATGGCATAGTAAAATCAATAAATTGTAAATGTAAATTTATGCAATTTATATATTTAATTAATTTTAATATTGGCATTACTTTTTACTATTTAATATAGGTATGTTTAACAATTTCCAAGTATTGAACAAGTGGCAATAATATGGACTAATGAAATTAAAAAAATACAAACATCGTACATGCCTAAAAAACTTCAATGGTTTTTAGTGCTCATTTTAAATCTTCAGATTATAACTTGAATTGTAAAAAGATGGACATACTTTGCACGATGGGGGGGCCATTGTTACAGGAGAGAAGTTGGGAAGGTAATAAGATATAGAGGAGAATTATTAATGTATATCTGTATAACGCAACAAATAACAATTAATCTATGCTAACGAAAAATGATTCTGAGCGGAGTTCGATTATATGTATTTAAAAGTCTGTAATATTTATGATTTTAACTCAAATTTTTCCGTTTTTTCCATATTAAAATTCTTATGAAAAAAAAAAATTACATTAAACTCAATTTTTTCTTATTGACCTTGTTGACTAAGTACAACTTATAATGAACCTCCTGCTTAGTTGTCATTTTGTTCATATAATACCTACCGAATAAATATTAAATAAAAAATTCGCAAAATTAAAATTTTTAATACCTAGCTTAAAAATGGCTCAAATGTTTTGAACATTTTAACAAGATACATAAGGTTTCTGTGAAAATTTCAAGTTTTCACGAATATTTTTCGCTGAATTACAATATAGAATTGAAAAGAATAAAAGCATTATTTTTGTCCTCCCATTTATTAGCCCCCTGGGAAAATCAAAAAATTACTCCCTTAAAATACCACCCCAGGAAAATTCCCTTTCAGAAAAGGGAATGTACTTGATACTTCGGAGCAAGATTTCTGGTAGAATTTTTGTACATGGTATAAAAAGAATAAAAAAGAAACATCCTAATAAAACCAAGACATTTCTCGCTCCATTCAGAATTTAAAAAATAAGATTAAATGATAATGCTGTTATGTCTATGGATTGTCATAATTAAAGATAATTTAAATCTTTAATATACCTAGTACCAACTTTAGTGTTTTTAATATAAGTATGTACCTAAATATTTTATTTAAAATGGATCTAAGATAAATTATCTGCCATAACACTATTAGCGAAAATATTAACTTTTTCGTTTAGTAAATGTTTGCATTAATGTATAATATTTTTGCCTTTTGATTCTTAAATGTAAATAATAATTTATTTTATACATTTTAAAAATTTCCAACTGATGAAAATCTTAAAAAAGAAAAATGGATGATAATTTGTTTGCGAATAATTTAGTTTCATATCGCATTGAATACTGAGGGCATTCGAAAAGTATGTGCTTGACCGTAAATCGTAAAGAGTGTTCCGCCCTCCGACAGTAGGGCATGAAGGGGGTCATCCTTGGCCATGAGGTAGCCGTCAGTCATGCTGTCTCTACGGTTCATTCGTTTAATATTATGTATGCATATTCAATTTCAAATATTATATTGTTAACACAAAATATTTTTCAATATATTGTACACACGGTTTTATGGTGATACTGTTCCATAAATGAGCTGCATCACTCACTATACGCTACGTCGGCACGCGGCTCTCGATCCATTTGGTATGGAATGGACTTGTCTTTGAGTATATAATAGTCTAAGTCTCTATGACTATGATATAATATACTCAAAGGGCTAGTGCACATGAAGAGCGTTGAACGCGCGTTGACATTGACACGACTGTTCACATGGTTACCGATTTTACGAGTTTTAAGCACTCGTTTTTACTGTATTTAGTCGAGTGTTGACTGTTGAACGTCAAACGCGGACGTTGCAGATGTCATAGACAAAAAGAAAGAAAATATTGGGTTCATCCTATTTTACAAAACAGACTTACTTCGAGCCTTTACTTCACTCTTGATAAAATTACAAACTTGTAACTTCTTAAACTTACAACTTTTTCGAAAAAAATAATTGTACAAACAGAACGTATCGCTACGAAACGCGCGTTGCCACTGAACATTTCAATGCTTATCTGTATATATTTCAGACATGTTCTAACGCGCGTAGACAGGGTAATCGCGTTACAGCGGCGTTAAACGCGCGTTATCATCTGTACAGTTATTAGGAATTGTATAGTATTTGTAAACGCGCGTTTAACGCCTTTCATGTGAACTAGCTCTAACTGGTCTACTATATGGTACTCTATAGTCTATCAATTGTCACACGGTACCTATAACAATCATACGTTACCGCAGAGTTGAATATATTCAACTTTTCATTCGGTTACGTATGTTTCACGTGCTTCCATTTATTTTGCTATTTATTTCGTGATACTTAATGCAAATATCAATTGAATTTTCAAACGATCTGGTCGTCAATCATTATTTAATAAATAATTAGTTTTGACAAACTATAGTGTCCAGTGAAATAGTACAGCAATCAGCGATAACGCTTGTTAAAGTATGACATAACCGCCCGATTCCCCCCCCCCACTAATGCGGTTATTAGCAGACCGCTTACTATAGCAGATGCGCGGAAACGGACAAAAACTGGTCAGAAGCCGGTGTATTCCCGTTTGAGACAGAGAAGAAGTACCTAGATTAAATTTTTATAAACGTTTTGTCTACATAAAAATTTAATTATTTTTATAAATGGGTACACACAATTTACCCATTTTACTCATTGGCGCGCATTGGGTGTGAATTTACGGGGTACTTGAATAATTTTTGGTACACGGTTTCGCGGGGACTTCACCTCCCACAACTCCCTAGTACTATAAACTATAAACTACAATACATTGATTTTAAATTATTACGCAACCTCAGTTATAAATAGAACTTGTAATTTCGTAGTTTATCATTTAAGATAAAAATATAAAGTAAGATGATATTATTTCCTGGATGATTGTTGTTTAATGTTTAGACGAAAACCGAATAGTACATTCACACAATACTGTTTTAATCGTGAATTTGTGAACTCGAAATGGAAAAAAATAAATATTTTATCCAAACCAATAAACCACAATATTTCACAAATTATTGGTGAAGTACTAAAATAAATTATTCATTGAAACTGGGGGTACTCCTTGGAATTTTTCGGCTGTGATTTTTCAATCATGTCTACCTATAGGCAATTAATAATATAGTATTTATAACCGTGTTATTTATTGTTTCTTGGGTATTTTTATCAGCGTTACCAAAAAGTAGTGATATGTGATTTGTTTATAATACATTTGGGAATATCGATGTGTATGTCCAAACAGTAGTTTTTTTTTAACAATTTACAAAAATACGATAGAAAAATGGTCAATTTGAAAATTTTAAAAACTAAATTGTAAAAAAAAAATTGAAAATTATGCCATTCAACTAAAATTGTTTAAAAATTTAATTTAAATATATTGATTTTCTATGGTGGTGCTGGACCTTCAGTTTGCACCGTCAATGGTGATTCAAACCTAACGAACTTAAAATAAATCAGAATCAACCTTCAATTAATGTATTATTTTATAATATATATTTACATTTTAACACATTGTGTACAATATTCTAATATTATTATTAACTAATTAACATGAATATTAAACTAAAACGATAACAATTTTAAAAATCTAAAATTTCAATGTCGATTATTGGTATTAAAATGTCAAATATTTACTTTTAAATCAACCGCTAGAGCGCAGCAGAGCGCCCTTTTCAGTTTGCTCTGTAATAAGAATGGCAATGAAAATAAACATAGGAGGAAAAGGAGGAAGTGTAAGGAAATTGGATGCAAATTTAAGAATGGTATAAGTACATTCAGGAACAGCCACTATCCGGGAGGTGAAAGTTTATAGGTTGAGGGTATAGTTAACTCCAAATAGCAGCTGGAATGAAAGTGAAGGAGAAGAAGAATAAGAATCAATATAGATTCTTACAACAATATTATTTACTCACACAGTCACACTCGATATGTACAACAAAATTTATTCAGTATACAATTTATAAAATATAACTATTGATTAAAGAATAAACTATTCTATAATAGAATAGTTTAACGCGAGAATTTGATCATTTTTGCTTTCAAAGTAGATACAATACGGACTGTTTAATTTAGTTTAAGTCTATACAATAATTAATCAACATTTTGAATTGTGACAAGACATCTGGTCATCCGGAAATAATTAAAAATATTCGTCTTTACGTGTTCCCGGAGTTCCAAAAACACGGTAGAAAACGAACCTTTTAAAGACGGGCCACAAAGAAACTGACTGACTGACTAATCAACATACAGGTAAAGCCCAAACCGCTGAGCTTAGAAACTTGCAATTTTACTTAGAGGTTTTTCAGTTCTTCACATAAAGTAAGTAACCGATAAGAAAGGATTTTTCAAAATTCAACCTTTTAAATAGGGGTCTTTAAGTTAATGTAAAAAAATAACTATTTATGATTTTGGTTTTCGTATATGGGTGTAAAAGCGCGTGCATATGTGATATTGTTGACTTCAGGGAAGCGTAATAGAAGTATATCGTATAATGATATTGAATTTTTGTATTTTTAATTTGGCTAATGGCAATAAAAATATCTGTTAGTTATTGGAACTTTGAACTGAAACTTGGAACTTTGGAAGTAAGGTATATTCACATTTTATTACACATCAATAACCTATTTACCTTTTATAGTTTTCTTACACCCCGTAGAGAATAGGGCATTATAAACATTTTCGTGAACGAAATCGCGGGTAACAACTTAATAAATTAAATTGTAAAAGGTTAATATATTAAGCTGGCAGGCAATCTAAACTATTTATAGGTATTTGAGAGATAAAAATAAAAATGACAATCGTCATTATAGCGGTAGGTACTTATAATATTATATGTTGTAGTAGGTACTTGGGTAATATTCTAATATAATATTATATAGATGAATAATTATTTGATAAATTATTACTAATTAGTGAGAATATAATATTATCAAATGTTAATATTGTAATAAATTTGATACCTGTTTAGAATAAAATGTTTTAATTACTTGTTACAACATATTTGTATTAACAGAAAATTGTTGTAGGTAACCTTGTTCTTGTACAATGTAACCTATATTATAAATAATGAAAAAACTAAACTTTCTTCAATATTTCCGTGAACAATTGGTAAATGAAAAAATAATAATACGTTCACGTAGTACGAGTTAAAACATGGTGATTGCTTTTAAAATAATTGATCGATTACAAAATTTTAATAATATAATGTAGTGATAAAAAATATAAGATTATCCTTATCTAAATCGTATACGTAAAAATTAAATTGTGCCGTTACAATAATAATCGAATTGTCTATTAAACTCGTACATTTATATACATATATTTTATATTTAACATATTATAATCGAGTGTATAACAACATAATTATTATTTATTATGCTGTGTTGTCTTGACAAAATATTATTGTGTTGATTCATATGCGACACAATGGTTAGATTAGTATACGAACTCCGGAGTTATAATAATTTATGTACACTACTATAACCATTGCTATTAGAATATACCAATAAAATATTCTAAAATCAATACTACAACTGAGATTAAATGTATGTATAATATAAAGTAGTAGTAGTCTATACCAGTACACCAAATACAACAATTTGTTTTAAAGTTTAATGTGTAAACTAACTTTATAATAATTAAATTATAATATAGAGTTTAATCGGGTCATTGATTGGAATTTGTTGATAAGATTTTAAATAAAAAGCAATAATTCACTCCTATTTAGATGAATAGGTAACTTTTTTTCCCCCACTATAGGTACCTATATTTTTTGAATTTATCCAAACATGTTATCGTGTATATAGAAATTATTTCGAAAGTCTTATTATACTTCAAAATACAGAAACAAAAAAGAGTCGACGAAACGAGAATATAATTAAAAATAATGCGTAATAGGATACGATTGAAATTCGTAGTGGTAAAATCACATAGAATAACTGCAATTATAATTGTTAAGCACTTAATACCGCATTAAATATGTCATTCAGACCAACTGAGATAACTGACACCGGAGAGTCCACCAAATAGCGTGTTATGGAATACATCCTCTTAAACTTAACGAATTGTATTGTTTAGTTTTATGTAAATTTATATTTTTAAATGTTAAAAATATAGTATAATACCTATGTATATGGGTATAGGGTTTTACACATCGGACACATTGTACCTATGTTACAATTTCGAAAATAAGAGTCCTAGTTCTAATCTCATAACTGTTGGTAACATAACATTTCCAAGACTCTATATATGGACTCTCTCTCTCTCTCTATATATATATATATAAGACTCTATATAATCTCTATACTCTTATGGAGAAGAGGAAAGATTGTGGCGTGTTAATTTCCTAAGCAACGATGTGTATCCTCTTCCTCATTAATACTTTTTTTTTTTATTTGTTTATGTTTTATGAATTTCCTGTAACTATTGTCTTTTTTATTGAGATTTGGAGACAATATTCAATACAAAATTATTTGTAAGATATTACAAATTACGTAATAATTAAAGAATGGACTAAGAAACTAAGGAACGGAATTATATTTATTTAAAAATCATAGAAAAGTTTTTAAAACTTCAGAAAGCCCTGAGAATGCATTTAAAAAAAATTAAAAAAAAAAATTAAAATAGTAGAGGGGATTTTAAAATCCAGCCCTTTTAACGCGTTTCACGACTCAAATTTATAAAATATAATTTTCTAATATTGCAAAAACGATTAACACTAGTAATTTTTTTGATAATACGTGAAGTTTTATTAAAAACAATAATTCCTTTGTATTAGTCATTTTTGTAGATGTTAGAAAATTTAATAAGTTTCACCTGTAAGAGAGGAAGAATTTTAAACGCCTACCGTTTTTGCTTTTTAATATATTTTTAGGGCTTTTTCGTGGATTTTAAGTGCATATAAAAATCTGTTCCTAAGTAATAATCAATAGTAACAGATGAAACATTGTTTGAAGCAGCAGTGTATTTATGGGGGGTGATTAGAGAGATATATCTCCCCTGGACCTTTTTTAGTATTTGTTATTTAGATCATCACCTATTTTAGATTCTGAGTGTAGCGAAAAATGTATTGGTTTTACAAAGATATTTTTTTAAATTTTTTTATACTGTTCAAGAATTCCACCAGCAATTTTGTTCCGATGTACAGTTATAGCACTTTTTCTGAAAGGAAATATGACTGGGGCGGTAGTTTATGGAGATCATTTTTTGATTTACCCAGGTTTTCATAAATAATGGGAAATAACATAAGACATATTTTTGATTTTTCCAGGAGTTTTCCCAATAAATGGGAAAAACATGGTAAAAACTAGGGGGAAACGGGAAAATATATACAATATTAAACAAATATAATTAAAGAAAATATAAAATGCATATGTAATTATTTTACCATATATATTGTCGACAAATCTAATGTTTGCTTTGTTAACAATATAACCGAACTCCATTCAGAATCGTTTTTCGTTACCAATGGTTAATCGTTGCAATAGATATACATTAAATTGCCCTTCTACCTTCCCAATTTTTCATTTAAAACAATGGCCCACCTAGACAAGAAGTATGTCTGTCTTTTTAAATTCAAATTTCTTTACTTTTTAGTTAGAAAAATTAATAATATTTAATATAATAAATATATTAAAAAAATCATAACGTATACTTTTTTTGTTGTTTTAAATGAAACTTAAATCCAAACTACTATGATAAAAAGGAAGTTAGATTAGTACCTAAATAGCTTATAAAGTAAATAATTGCTAACCTATACCTCCAATTAGGTATTTAATTTCAATGATGAAATTATTAAAAATTGATATTTTTTTTAGTCGGGATACAAAGATTTTATACCTATTTGCAGGGATGGATCCAGGGAGGCTAGTGGCTCAGGCCCCCTCAGACATATTATTTCTCCGATTTCTGTAAGAGAATTATATGAGAAAATAATATGCATAATGTATTACATTATATTTTAATTGTATTTGTATTGTAAAAAAATAATTGGACTCCCCCAGATCTTTGTTCTAGATCCGTGTCTGCGGCTATTTGTGTTATATTTAAATCCCTTCCATGCTCCCTCCCTTATATGAACATATTAACATACCTCCGAAGTCTTTGAGTGACAGTTGGTATATTTTAAAAACAGTCGGCATTATAAAACAGTGGGTGATATGTTGACAATTTCTAAATTTTTATTAGGTGTAAGTGATTTATAGACAATAAAATAAAATTCCAGTCCCTCCCAGTCTCTTCATAAATTGTTTTGGATATGCCTTCCCCAGTTCCTCCTCCCAAACCGAGTGTGTAGTTTTAACTTTTAACCGTAAACAGTGGTCAGTAATTATAATAGTAAATACATAGATAATATTACTAATTATTATAATGTAAATTAAATTATTAAATTATCAAACTACAATAGGCATTTAAATGAGCGTTCCCCACGCTACTGTTAATATCCGACGGAAATCCTGATGGTCGACGAAACATAGTTAAGGTTACCAATCGCGAAGTTTTTAAATTATTTTCGGTGTAATAATTTTAATAATAATATTGATAATAAGTTATTATTTATTAACTGAAATACTATAAACGAACGTGAACAAAATCCTTATGATAGTTTGCTGAATAATTATTATTGCCTCACGAGATGAAACCGAAAACCAATATTATACCACACGAAGTTGCGTGTTTAAACAATAATAATTACTATAATAATAGTTGTGTAATACGTGTACCACGTACGCGTAATATAGTGTGTAATGTTTGACGTTGCAAACTCGTACTTGAGTCGTAGTTAGGTATATTGATAGGCACCTATATATACAACGTCCCATACCTATTAGTAATTACTATACAATACTACAGTTCGTGCGTAAAATATCACATACCTAACTACCTGAAATAATAACAATATTCAGCTACTTAAAAAAATATTTTGTATTATAATACTTTGTAAGTACAAATGTAAGTCAGTGGCGTGTACCGGATTTTTAAATGGGAGGGGATGTAGTAAATAAGAATCGTGAATAAATTGTAAAATCGTTTTCTCTATCCAACTTGATTATCGGAATTGGTAATTTAAAAGCCGGATTCTAAAAAAAAAACAATTTCTAATGAATACATCAAGCTTTTCCTCGTAACTTCGCTGAAATATATGCATTCAATATTGGATTGATTACTCATATTTTTTTTTATTTTTAAGCGAATACGGGCGATATAACCATACGCCACTGATATAACTACAAAGTAGTAACTACTTACCCAGTAACTGATTTTTAATATTTTTCTGGAAGGGATCCTGAAAAATAATATACATTTTAAAGGTATCTCCTATATTAAATACCTCATTTTTAGATGACATTTTATTGAAATTTATTGATGTCTGGAAGGGGGAGATCCAACGCTTGAGTTAATTTCTCATAAAATATAATAAACGAGTATCTACACTAATTTGGACTAACAAATTAAAAGGCAATTGTATCTACTAGGTACTTTAAGAAGGTACCTAATTTGTTGATTTTTTAAGCAGGTTTTATAATAATTAGAAAAAACCGGGATCAAACGTAGGAAAAATGAGAAAGTTTAAGAAAATATATATTTTTTTT
The DNA here is from genome assembly GCA_902439185.1 of Cinara cedri. Lineage (NCBI taxonomy): Eukaryota > Metazoa > Arthropoda > Insecta > Hemiptera > Aphididae > Cinara > Cinara cedri. The sequence goes on from CABPRJ010000055.1 coordinate 152,536, forward strand.
TTTAAATTTAGGTTTTTGTTGTGATTCAGTTAAAAATATTCGTAGACTTGAAATTTGGACAAAAAACTTACATTTGATTTTTCTAGACGTAGTAAAATATTAAAAATATTTGAACCATTTTTGAGCTATATTTTATAAACATTTTAATTTTGAGAGTTTTTACGTAATTTTTGTTCGGCATGTATACTTTGTGAATGAAATGTTTAGCCTTAACAGAAATGCATGCAAATTTAATAAGAGGTTCATTAAAAGTTATACTTTGTATTTTTTTTTTTTTACGCATTTAAATATTAAATTTTGACGAAAATCGTAAACATTACAGCCTTTCAAAACATGGTTTATCGTTGCGTACAGATATAAATTAAATTCCTCTCTATATCCTTCTCAGTTCTCACCTACAAACAATGGGCCACCCAAGTATCCAACTTGCAAAGTATGTCCATTTTCATATATTATGATCTAAACAATATCTATGCGCAATACTCATTGTAAAATTCGTAAAAAATTGCAAATTTCGTGGAAGGAGGCGTTATTAAACCCACGTTATGCGATCAATGTTTTTGGAAAAATATTTTCTTTCTAATCGAAAGTTAAAAAAAACAAACGGTCATACTTCGCAAGATGGGTGGATCATTGTATGTAGGTGAGAACGAAAATTTGAGAAGGTAGAGAAGAAATATTGTAATGTACATCTGTACGCAACGATTAATCATTGCTAATAAAAACGATTCTGAGAGGAATTCTGTTATAACAGGGTATATTCTAAAAAATGTTTCAACAACACAATTTTTGAAAACCCCAAAATATTTCAATATATATTTATATATGCAAATATGTAATATGTATACCGTATATGTAACGTAATATGTGTAATGTTAAATATTAAAATTGTTTAAATACCCGAAATGTAAACACGATAATTTTTTTTATGAATTTAAGCTCCGGTCTTTATTTTGGGAGTGAAATCACTACCCACTTTTTATTTTAAAATCGCAAACTATAATACAAATTACATTAATAGATAAAATTATAAGTTAAATAAATTTTGATGTAGATATTTTCAATTTCTGTTCGCTTGTTCACGAGAATATACGCTTTTAAATATGAGTAGGGTCGGTAGAGGGATAGTAGTGGAGCACACTATCCTAACGCTGCGCGCGTTCATAAATGATGATCCCCTGAATCAAAATGGGATAAAATCAAAAGTAGATAATGGCTTCACTCCCAAATATAAGGGCGACATAAAATGAAGGTGATGAACATTTTAAAGCTAATTTGTAGATAATGTATTTTCTAAAAAAAGTTAACATTTTCTGAGATAATACGTGTTTTATCGAGAATTTCTCTCTCTGTATAAATGTTGTTTTTTTTTATTTATTAACCTATTTTATGCCGTAAATTTTAATATCAGAGTTTAGTGGCCTGTTATCAAACTTAAAGGTTGTTTGTGTTCATACACGTTGAGTTTTTTTCGATATTTTAATTTCTAAGCGAGATAAAACGATTTTAAAATTGTAATATTCTACATATTCGTAACTCGCTTGAAAAATTAAAATATCGAAAAATACCTAACGTACAAAAATATAGACAATGTTCTCATCTTATGGTTAAATAAAAGACAAATAAACCCTAATATTAAAACTAACAGCACACAATCGGTTTTCATATATAAAAACGTAAACATATAGCAACATTAACCGATTTTACAACATTTACCGTAACACGTACGTAAATAATACATGTACTAATATCATTGATTATATTAGAATAGAATATTATAAAATCAATGTCAATACTGTAATATGATATATTATGTCACCATGTACTATACCATAAACACTACAGAATAAGGGTTGGTATAATAAATGTTCAAAATATAATGAATAAGATCATGCAGTTAAACGATTGTTACACACCTATTATAAATGACATATGATAAAAAAAAAAAAAAAAAAAAAAAATTGCCTAGGTACTTGAAATCTAAGTAGATTATTATATTTTTATTGCTGCACTGGTCGCGGTAAAATAATCATCTTCTATGTTGCGTGTGACGTATCGCTTTGAAATATTTTACGCCGCACGCGTGGTCCCCCTGATTTAACCCCCTAAGGGTTCGGGCGGCCGGCGTACAGTACGCGCGGTTGCCGCCGTCGTTGACGCGGCTGCTGCGGCGGCGCGCCGCGTCGTCGGTGTTATCGGTCGATCGGTCGGTGGGGTACGCGCAGTAGGCGGGCGCTCGACAATCGCACAGTCAAATACGATGATCGCCGAGCTATTATGCCTTTGTTATTGTCCGTACCCGTCGGTGACGCTAGGTGTATAGTAAATACTACCAGTTTGGTCCCGACGCGCACCAAAGACGGCGACAAGAACTCAGGCAGAATGCCCAACATTAAGGTATTTAGCGGCACGTCACACCCGGACCTGGCCCAGCGGATCGTCGACCGATTGGGCATCGACGTCGGCAAGGTGGTCACCAAGAAGTTCAGCAACCTCGAGACATGGTAACTGAACATCGCCCGGTTTGCCGCGCAATTCCGTCAGTGCAGAACTGGTTTCGTTCATTTCATTCCCGGTTTCCGTGTCCATTTCGGTCGATTGATCGTCTGTTGTCTTATCGATTCCTCTTTTCACATTTACCCGCTTGCGTAATAATATACTCGAAGGGGAAAATTACACTGCCTTGCGTTTCGTTGTTTTCCGGGACAGTTTTCATTTTTTTTTGTTTTCGTTTCAATTAATTTTTTATGAATATGTTAGGTTAGGAAAATGATCCAAACCCGGTCAAACACGTGTTAGGATGCGCGCGTTTTACCGTCCACCGTCCGCCCGTCGCCCATTCAAACACCACCATAACTATACGGTTAACTACTAACCGTGTTTCACAATTCATTATTGAGCACAATATTATATTTTTAATTCTAAAAACTGTCTGTTAGCAACACGAGTGACTTTCGAGTTGGTCATAAGTATAATATAAAATTATTCTCTGTCACCTGTTGATTTCTTTTATTGGGCAGATAATTTTGTGCCTTTTTTTCATAATTTGTACTCGATTGATATTATCTGCTAGTATTACTTTATAAAAATTAATAACAGCTCGTGAAAACAACCTCGGCTTATTACTATATTTTGCTAGATACTTTCCCTTGTAAACGTCCTTACTGACGACTCATTATGGCCAAACCCTGGTGTACACTCTACTGCACCCTCTGACAACTTACAGGTTAGGTATCCTCTAATTAATTGTATTTTAATTTATGTTAAATTGATGTTATATTTTTACCAACAAATGGTGCTCATGGAGGAGGGGAAAAGAACAGTAATGTGCAAATGTGTTTCCCCGTGAGTAATTAAAAAAAAAAGTTATCTCCAATTAACTTCAGCAGTCCCTGGTGGCTTGTTAAAAGCCCTTTGATAGTGTACAGCCGCCTTGGATGGCTTATTACCAGCCTATCGATTATGTTTATATCTTCACAGAATTCACATTCATGAACTTATCATAATCAACTTTAATCATATCTAGTATTGTATTATACTCTTATTAGTTCAGTTATTTACTTAACCCATCTACCTCTTACCAGATTCGCTTGAATCATTTTCATTGCCTTCTGTGAGATTTCTTGGTAGTGTAATCCGAGCAGGTATCTATGTTTATTTGTTGTTTTCCATTAATTTTTTAATTAATGTGCACTAATTCAACTTTACAAACAACGCATACTTAAACATACAATCTGATATAGTTTATACTCTCATCTATTTTTTATTTATATAGTAATCAAAGCCACCTACTACCCTCGATAGACAGAGGCATATTGAACTCTCTGTCATTGTTAATTTCTAATATATATAAGCAGTAAAGAGGTATTTAGTAGAGGTTATACTAAATATTTACATTTTGTATTATTATTTTATGATTATTTATTTTTTATTAGTACTTACAATTATAATTAAATCTTAAAAAAAAAAATTATACATTTAAATTTATAGGTACCAATTTAATTTCATGTTGACCCTGAATATACATATAAGGATCCATATTTAAATGTGTGATTTAAATACATTGTCCTCTTTTCTTTTCTTTTTTTTTAGCACTTTTGATTGCCTTATATTATTATTAATGTTTATATTGTTCTTTAAAAGGTCTCTTTGAGTCTATTAAAAGAGAAAATTCTTCAAATTTAAATATTTTGTATTAATATGTTTATGGTAAAATTAAACAATTTGTAAACTTCATTTTTTTATAAAATCAATATAAATAATATTGTGACCAATTAAAGCACAGGATACATAAATAGGTAGAAATGTGTTTGACTACATTCAATGTGTTTTGACCATTCTCATCATAATAGTGCAAACAATTAGGTGGTTGGACTAGAAATCGAACCAGAGTCTTGTTTTCGGGACAACTGCTCTATCAACTGAGCTATCTGCAATCTTTTATAATATTATTTTCGCTAGACTTCATCGGTCTAACTTTGTGGGTTTGGGAGAATGGTGGAGTGATTATCTGTATGGTTAAGGGGACAATGCAGTGCTATATATCACATTCAATAATGAAATAGCTACTTTATACATTTTATTTTAAACTACTAGAATTTACTTAATATAATTTTTTTTAAATTTTAGTGTACCTATAGGTAACATTAGTTCTATGTAATTCTTTTTCATCTTAGTCATATGGTATTTTATCTGTAATTTTTATGTTGTTTTAATCGAGTTTTAAGACTTACTTTAACCCATTCTCATAATGCTCAGTTAGGGCTAACTAGTTGTTAAGTTTGTTGCAAACCGGTAAAATTGTGTAGATTAAATTAAGTTAATTTAATGCTAAACAATACTATGTACATTGAATGAATTAGACTAAAGTAATTTTGAATAAATCTCTATAAATAATATTTATTATTTTTTAATTTTAGTGTTGAAATTGGAGAATCTGTCAGAGGAGAGGATGTTTATATTATACAAAGTGGTAGTGGTGAGGTTAATGACAACTTGATGGAACTTTTAATTATGATCAATGCTTGTAAAATAGCATCTGCATCGCGTGTAACTGCTGTTATACCATGTTTTCCATATGCAAGGCAAGATAAAAAGGATAAGGTAAGCTGTTAAAAATTAATTATTACTTAGGTATATAAAGTTTTAACTATTTTAAACTTTTTAACTATAAATGTAGTTGATACTCAACTATTACATTTACAATATGTATTTGTGAATATTTGTCATTTCTATTAAAAATCATAACTACAATTCAGTATTTCTGTATAAATTTAGATGTAACCTAGTGGTTTCTATTTTCACATACAGATCCTGCGGAAATTTGACAAATTCAATAACTTGTTTTCTGTTCAATATTTTAAAGTTTTTCTTCTTTTGAATATTTACTAGAGCCTTGCTCAGTGCTTTAAGATTCATATGTTTCACATATTTTTTTTTAAACTAAATAAAAAATTGCCATTTTATTCATAATCCAAGATAGACATTTTATACATTTATTTTAAAACAAAATGTTGATATTACAAATGTTTACTAATTATGAATCATTCAATTTTACAATTGTTTATAGTTATAATTTAAATGGTTTCCATTACCTCTAATAACTAATATAAATTGACTCATCAATTTTTCCATGCAAAATGATCATATTAATAATTTTTGTCAACTTCAAAAAATTATAAAAACATGGCGATTCATTATTACCTAGTAAATATTTGTAATTAATACCAACATTTTATTTCAAACTATATTTTTAAAATGGCAATCTTGGATTTTTGTAACAATTAAACATTTTTATTTTTAGTTTTAAAAAAAATAGAAAAGAATAATTATAGTATAGACTTAGGTAATTATTACAAGAAAAGAAATATCAAACAAAATAGTTATTGTATTTTTCCGATCTCTGTAGGACCCACTGTTACTATATACCTTATTACCTATTTAATTTTTTATGTTAATATTAAATCTTTTTTTTACTTAATTTATTAATCTCAATTTTATTTTATTTAACTTGATATTTTTAAATATTACATACACAAATGGTTTATTTATATATAGGTAAACTTAATATAATATATTAAGTTAGTTAATTTTAAATATATTAATAAGTAAATACTAATACTCAATAGTAAATAACAATAGTAGATCTTAGATATATAATACCAATTGCAATACTATATAGTATATTAACTGAAATCTATTACAATGCAAATTTTCATATTTAAATTTTAAATGACACATCATTTTTTTACCATCTCAACAGCTATTTTTTGGAAGGAATAATAAAAAATATTTTTCAGAACCTATGGTTTTTTTTTGTTTGTCAGATTTGAAATTTAGCAAATTATATGTCGCTGAAAAATGAAATGTACCAAGTGTGTTATAAGTTCTGTAATGTAATGGTTTTATTTATGTAACTCAAATACAATTGTAGTTATAAGTGTACATATGTATATATATTTAAAAAATGAAAAATTGGTAGTTTCTTATCAATTATTCTTGGCAGTCTTTTTTTTTTTTTATACATATATGTACTATATACTGATATATATTTTCTTCAAAATTTCCATGTGCCAATTAACTATTTCTTTTTTTTTTTATATATACTTAAATATTTCTATTTCCTTATATTACTTGCTTAATATTATTATTTGAATTATAACTTACTTATTAATCATTTTTCGCTGTTCATGCTGTAAACAAAAGAATGGCGACATCCCCGAGAATGGCAATAGTAGATCAAGGGCGACCGTCAAGTGCAATGAATGGAAGTTTCGGGTATAGTTTATTAATCAATGAAAAATTATTACATTTTACTTATCTGGACATTATTTTACTAAATTCATAAATTTATGGGATATACAAAATAATTACGCATTTTTTGGGTATTTTATGTTTTGGAATGACCGTTTAAATGTGCAATTATTGATGAATATGTCACTGGATTACTATTGTAGTTGTGCCATTAAAAGCCCCTGCTCTCCTTTTATGAATTTTTTTCACTACTTGTTAATTTCACGCAGATATTATAATATATTTAAAAATATTTTGTTAAGTTCAATAAGATGTATTGGATGTCACGTAGTGTCGCAATTAATTTAATACAGGCTTTACTATTTATAAAAAGGTGTGAAAAATTAGGATAGCTGCCAAAAAGTAACTATTATGTTATATTATGTTACTAATATTAATGCTTCATTCTTAATGTTTTTTTTTTTAAATTTAACACACATTATAAAGGTTAACCATTTCATGTTATGCTATATATAATTATTAGCCAAATGGATAAGTTTGTGATAGTCATTTTTGAGCTTAGCATGTATACTTCACATAATGTTTAAAATATTTATTTTATCATAAAAATACTTTGATAATCAAATATTTTCTTTTTAATTTTAATAAGCATGCATATTTAAATACAATTTTCTTGTTTTATTCATAAATATTTTAGGTTTTATATAAATCATAGAGTATTTGATTTAACTCTGTACTTCTCTTTTTATATATAAAAAATAAAAATGTTTTGATTTAGTAAATTTGTTAAACACTAAAATATATTTATTTGTATCTATTTAAAAACTATAATAATAACATTAAAAATTTATTTGCTAAACATAATTTGATGTATGATAAAATAATACAATATTTTTCTATTCATGAATTAGAATATTAAACGAGATAACTCAATTATATTTTATTTATATATCTTTATGAAACATATGTCAAAAAGTTATATTTTATGAGAGTGAATGTAGAAAACAATTTATATTCATGTAAAATTATAAGTTAATTTATGTAATACCTATAGTAATAATAATTTTTTTTTAAACTAACCTCAATTATTATGTTGAGATAAATAATAATTAAATTGATTGAAATTATAGCCCAATTAACACTATTGACATGTAAATTAAATTATTTGCATTAATTTAATGTTACAGTTATGTGGTTTAGATAAATGAATTAGACATTCAATTCATATTTTTTGTTTGCTTTATTTTTACAGGAATTATTTCGAGATTTTGTGATCGGCAATCAGGTGCTAAAAAATGTTTTTCTTAGGAGTTGTTTAAACAAACGTTTCTGTAACATTTCCTTATGTTTGCATGATGATTTTTATTGAATGTTATTTATTAATAATTATTTTTTACTTAAAAAGATTTATATTATTCCATACATTGTAATAAATTTATCTTTGTTATAATTTTCTATTATATAGTATATCTTAAAATTTAATTTGTAAAGCCTATAATATATTATTATATTGTAGTAAACAATTTATGAATTCCTTATACTATATAATATATAATTATCATTTAAAAAATTACATATTTAAATAAATATTATTTATCTTGTTTTAGGAGTTATATATATAGTTAAATATATTTTTAAACTCATGTAAAATTTGATTGTATTAATTTGTTTGTATTTATCATTAACTTTTATAGTTTATACATCATTAATTCATTTAATATAAATTATAAAATAAAATAAAATTGAGGTCGAAATAAAATAAAGAACTTTTTGATAATTTATACACATTTTTATTATGTACATAAAACTCATAATTAAAAATAATAATTTACAATTTTAAATACTTGACTTACCATGCATGCTTCTCTAAATAACTAATAATTGAATTTACAAGCTACTAGTTTCTATGTATTACGTTTACTTAGTGTTTGGTTTATCAGTGAAACTTACTAAGTAGATGTTTTTAAAATTCCCACTAGGTTCACTGATTGACCAATCTACTAATACTTAACATAATATTATAATTTGCTTGTCGGTGAATGGGTGGCTTTTGGTTTAGGCAAATACAACATACCCATATTATAATAAATAATTCTATTAATAGTAATTATGTATATAGATAAATAGGTTCATAATATTTTTATATTTTATTAATTCATTTATTTGTATGTGGAATTTTAGAGTAGAGCACCCATATCAGCTAAATTAGTTGCCAACATGTTGTCTGTAGCTGGCGCAGATCATATTATTACCATGGATCTTCACGCTTCTCAAATACAAGGTTTTTTTGATATACCTGTTGATAATCTGTTTGCCGAACCAGCTGTGTTAAAATGGATCAAAGAGAACATACCTGAATGGAGAAATAGTATCATAGTATCGCCGGATGCTGGTGGTGCTAAAAGGTATAATACTGTTATAATATGCATTAATAAATACTAGATACTATGGTCAAAACTTCTATTTTTCCAGAGTTACTTCAATAGCTGACCGGCTAAATGTTGAGTTTGCTCTTATTCATAAAGAAAGAAAGAAGGCTAATGAAGTAGCATCGATGGTACTAGTGGGAGATGTTAAAGAACGCATTGCTATCTTGGTAGATGATATGGCCGACACTTGTGGCACGATATGTCATGCCGCAGAAAAGTAAGATGTTTGAGAATAATTTTATAATTTTTAATATGTTCAATTTTTTTTTCTTAGGTTAACTGAAGCAGGTGCTACTAAAGTCTATGCAATTTTGACTCATGGTATATTTTCTGGTCCCGCTATATCTCGTATTAATAATGCGTGTTTTGAAGCAGTTGTAGTTACTAATACCATTCCGCAAGATGGCCATATGAAAGAATGTCCCAAAATTCGTGTAAGTAGTTTTTGCAAATGTGAATGTTGCCTATTAGATTCTGAGTGGAGCGAAGTAGATTATCGTTTTACAAAGATGTTTTTTTTAAATTTTTTATATGTGCACAATTTTTCTACCAAAAGACTTGTTTTAATTTCTACGTGTAGCACCTTTTCTGAAATTTTCAAATTAAAATATCAATAATATATAGCTGAACCAATGTTGTGTGATAACTGATAATAAGAATTACGGAAGGGTAAATTGATTAGAAACAAGAATTTCTAACTAAATCGGTTTATTTTTACACTGAACCACAATCATTAATCGAGATCAGTAAAGCAACCCTGTTAACATTGGGGTATTTCTTGAATTTGTTTAAAATTTAGACTCTAAATGATCTATTATTGATAACAGAGAGGCAAGAAGTGTTTATATTTAAATATTTCAGTTTATCTGTTTATTACTATGTATAAATTAATTCAAATTTTATACTTTTTTGTTATGAGCATTCAGAAAATGGGTTGAAAAAATTGTAATTTGATAAATCATAGAATTTAGATTTAATATAAAATATGATAAATTACAACTTATACATTATTATTATTATTCTTTATAAGGGTTTTTTACGACTACTTTATTTCATTTTAAATGTTTATCCCATTTATTTGAATTTGGCTTCATATTAATCATATTGGAACATCATGTGCGATAATCATTGTCTCATATAAAGAACAATATATTATCTATATTTTGCATGTATTTTTTTTATAGTGTATAGATGTATCAATGATGTTTGCTGAGGCAGTTCGGCGGACACACAATGGCGAATCAGTTTCATATTTATTCTCAAATGTGCCTTATTAATTTAATATGCACCAACAGTGAAATCATATTGTTTCTTTGCTATAAAAATGTTTATTTATAAATTCTTATAGATTTTAATCTTAATATGCTCAACAAAATATTGTAAAATTAATCAGTTTAATAATAAATGTTAAATTTTTTAAACTGACAAAATCTGTTAAAAATTAAACAATATTATAACCGTTATATGTATATATTTTTTTAATTTTGTCAGTAATATAATGCTGACTATATATTGTAGTTTATCCTTGCATGTATTTCTTATATTAGTTTTGTCATTGGTTAATCTATTTAACCTTTAAATAATTTCCGCTGTAATAATTTAATACTTAACAAGACTGGTATATAAACAATATAGTATAATTATTCCATTTCAATTGTTTCTTCCTAAAACATTATGCTATTTAATTTACAATTTAAAAAAAAAAATTCACAGCCTTCCCCCTTAATTTAGAAAGTGTTATTATGTTGATCTTAATTTGTATTATGAATCCTGGTTTTCACATGTAATATAATAGTTCATTCTATATTTTGTTATAATTTTTTTAAAAGCTTTAATAATAAAAAAATAATTATAATTATATGTCAAATATATATATATACCTTTGGTTTCATTTATTAGTAATATAATTTTGTATTTTAAATATGTAAAGCAAAATCACTTTTAACATTAACAATATATTTGTTTAGAAAAATAGTTAGACTTTTGTTATCCATAAATATAACTAAATATGTTCAAAAATTCCTTCCAAATAATGTTAAATGAAAGGTTAGTTCAAAGTTTTACTATTTTTTTTAATTTGCATAATTTGAATTAAAAATATTGGTGGTTAGATTTCAGTTAAAACTAGTATAGTGATGACTGATGAGTCTTTTATTATTATTACAAAAAAAAAAAAAAAACTATAATTGCTAGATAATATTATTTAATTTTACTTTTGTATTTATGTTATTACATATTATTGTCTTATAAAAATAGTCTTTAATGTGCTGTAAAAAAAAACACCAAAAGAAATCAGCCAGATTAATTGGTTACCACTATATTCCCCCTGTAACTGTTTAGTAAGTTTGTAACTCCACACAAAAGTGGTAAGAACATCTGGTCTTGTAATTTGCTACTCAGCTGGGCAGTATCGCAATAATCATCTCATGCGAAGACAGTAGACAGCATTAAACGACATGGTAAAACTAATAACAGGGTGCTTAAAATTGACTTCTATAGAAAAAGTGAAAATCTTAAGTGGAAAAGCACTGCTTGAAATAAGACGAGAAATAGCTGCTAAAAAGGGGCAAACAGTTAAATGACGACAGGCATGTAATGTATGGAGTAACTCCAACTTTTAGCAGGTTAAATCGAGGAAGTACTTTATGAAAACATCACTACTAAGGGAAAACTCAATGGTTAACAGGATTGAATCATGGAGAGAGTGAACAAAGGGATATACACCCACAGAAACCTTACCACCATATAATTTACCCTGAAAAATGTGTAAAACTCAACCATCTGAAGACACAAGTGGAAAGAACTAAAGAAAACTTAAATAGGTGGGGAGTGATGGGCAGTGCAAATTGCGAATGTGAAGAATAATAAACATCAAACCATCTACTCGAGTGTACATTGATGTAGATGTGAAATGAAAGATTTGATTGAGCTACCAGAAATCACTGATTAAATGGTGGGAATCATTGATTACTGGGAAAAGAAAAGATTGTAATTTTTATAAAAAAAAAAAAAAAAAACTGACCGACACGAGAAGAACTCCACATGGTCTTACACAATATTTTAGTTTTATTGTTACCATAAATATTCAATCAATTGTGTTTAAATGATGAAAAATATAATTGTTTAAGAGTTGGTAGATACTGTAGACTCCGATTATTTAAATGGATGGTTGTATCTGGTACCATTCAAAATTGCTTAAAGATCAAAAATTGATGGTACAGAAACTTAATCAAAGATAGATAACATACGACAATGATAAATCACCAATAGATGGCATAAAATACATATTGTACAAATTATCGGACACCGGTGTTATTCATTCGATAAATTGGTGGGTTAAGAAAACTCAAGTATTTTAACTTTATGGAATTAGGGAAATGTGCCACTCACGTTACGAAAAAAAAAAAAAAAAAAAAGTATAAACCTTGTATTTAGTACGTAAACTAAACAATTAGAGTTAATTTGCCACACTTACGGTTTTTGTTATTTATAATTTTTGATTTTGAACATTCCGCTGTGATTCTGTGAATGTTTGGTTAGGTACCTAGGTATTTTTCACCGTTTTATTTCTATTAGTAATGATAACTAGTTGTAATGGCGTATACCTTAGAGCAAAAAATGTGTAATAAGAACGAGGGACTAACTCATATTAATAAAAAATAAACACGGTGAATTTTATCTGTGTATTATTTTTAGTGTCATTTTTATGTGGTGTGCGGAGTTTTTAATTTTTTTTCTCTACTGTCAATATTATCCTTAATTAGTGCTATCACAAATTTTATTGCGCGGTGTTCGTCCAGACTGAAAAATAGCGGTGTTTGCTTTTTTGTAACTGGTGAGTACCTATTTATACATAAATTTTAACTAGTATTCCAATTTATTAAGAATGCCTAAATTACAAAAAACGCGTTTGCATTTGCCCATGACAGTATATAGTATAGATGTGTAGGTTCCACTGAGCAGTGAAATTCACGGTATCATAACGTGAATTTGGGTCTTTTTACACTCTTTTACGCCTTTTATTTTTCTCAGATTTTACATTTCTATTTATAATTTTTACTCCAATTTAATTATTTTAGTTAAATTTTTTATTTTACATTTTGTATGAGTCAAATAAATTTGTAAGTACAATGTATTCTAAATAATCCAGGGCCGTAACTACCCTCTGTGGCGTCCTTGGCGAATTTTATTTTGGCGTTTGTATTTTTGTTTCATTTTGTAGGTATAATTTTTATAATATTATATTACATTCTTACATGTTAATCAAATTACGGCTATATTTTTAAATTATTGAGTCATTATAGTTAATGAGTTATAATAATTTTACTAAAATGCGCCCTCTTACTTTGCCCTTACTTACCCTTGGCAATCGCCCATTTCGCCAAACTCTAGTTATAGTACTGAAATAATTTGCTATTTTTTCTTGAATTTTATTTTTCTAATTTTAATGCAATAATTTTTCATTACATTTCTCATTTTTTTAATTTTAAATATTAATTAATAATTAATATTTTATTATTTGCAAAACTCCTTTATTTTATTATTATATTAAATAATCTTTTCTTGATTTTTTCATAAAATTAAAGTTTAAGTGATATTATTTTGTTTTTTGCCGATTTTATTTTATATTTTAAATAATGTTAACCTTTTTTTTTTATCAGTTCAATTATGTACTCTGTTGCGTATAAATATATTAATATAAAATTTCTATTTATACATATCTTTTTTAATAGGTATATTGTAAGTTTTGGCATTTTTAATTATTTTAAATAACACATATACATATATTAGTATTTGTACTTTGTTTTTTTATTAGTGAGATTCACACAATTATATTCCAATTCTTGAACATTTTTACTGCAGGACTTTATATATGAGGGTTTGAGTTAAATTTATCTTGATATTTTGGAATGTATGAGTTAAAAGTTTTCAGTTTTGATGAAAAAGTAGTAAACACTAGACATTTTGGATTTTGACTTTTACAGATGATATAAGTCATTTAACTAATAAAAAATGTTAAAATAAAAATTCAAATTAAAAAAATAAGGCTGGTAAAAAAATGAAGAATAAATAATATGTAAAACTCTAAAATCTGATCAAAAATAAAAAAAATTAGTCAAATCCTCATTTTGCTACTACAGGTTTTGTTGCACGGTAGAACCTACAAATCTATAGGTAGGTACTATTGTAATGCCCTCCAAAACCCTAAAAGGTGCCATTAAAAATTGCTTTTATGCACAACAATTTTGAATAACTTACTAAAAATGTGTTTAATTTTGATAATTTTGATAGGTACAATGTACAAATTATAATATTATAAATTCACTTTACAAGTAAACAACAAAACTTGTACTGAACGATGTAGTCGATTTTACTATTCTAACAATTATTAAGCAGGAAATCGAATGATTCTAAAAATACCAGGCTGGTTTTGCCTTAGAAAATATCTGTATAATCATCGTTAATAATATGAATACCTACTTAATAGTTGGTTATATTCATACAAAAATCATGTTACATGTGAACAATTGTAAAATGAAATTTTAAATTCAAATTTTGGATTCAAAACTTTAAAAATGCACTCTAAAACAAAATGCTAAAAAAAAAAAATTAAAAAAAATTACTTTAACCAATATTTTTTTCAAAAAATGCAAAATTAACTTTCTTATTTTCATTGAAAAATCAAACAAATTTGTGATAATACGAGTATTGCTCAGCAAGCTTTAGAAAAAAAAAATGCAAAGTGCATCGAAATGCCAGCTCTAGTTAAGATCATTCGAGTTTACAGCAGCGAACACAATTTCCTATTTCTATATTTATTAGTTAGCATATAACTCTTATTACAATTTTTTCTTCTTTTATTCTGTTTCAGATTTGGCATGGTCAGGAAGTAAGTCCAAACTGCAGTTACAGATGAGGTGAGTGGATAATTATATTACACAGCTAGTGATTCATCCCTAAATTCTCACAGTATTACTAAAATACAATCTATCTCATTAAAATAAATACCCATAAAATATGAATCCTGGTTGTTGAGAATGAGCATTATTTTGTATTATTTTTTTGCTAAATGTACTACTGATTGAATTAATAACCACATTGTATATTGTAAGTATTATACTGGATATACCACAATTAATGACTTTATCAAAAAAATACCTAAAAGTAATCTTTTATTCATGATAATGTAAAAATAATATAAAATAATCCTCAAACTTTTTATTATAATATATTGGAACACTAGATGTTAAGTAGAAATTAAAGAATATTTAATTTTTGTATCTTTGAAAATATTGAAGAAGATAATTATTGATAAATTTCTCTTTGCTTAAATATATTGAATTCTATAGTATCTTCGGTAAATAAAGATAATTAATGCAATCACCATATTAATTTTGAAAGGTCTTCTATTTTTATAATATTATTAATCCAAATATATCAATGATGGATATTCTCTAATTTCTTTTAGTAAATTAAAATAATTGAAATTCATAGTACCTAATGTAGGTAGGTAGGTAGTTAGGTAATCGTAGGTCATGTTGATGTTGTTTATTGTTTATCTATGTAATGTGTTTTTTCACAAATTTGGTGTTCTGAATTAATAAATAATTTCAGTAAGAATTTAATTTTTTTGTTAAAACTTAAACTATTAATAAATTATAATTAAATGTTCTACAATTTGGTTTTGAAGACTTGTTTCAGGTAAGTACTTAATTTCATTTATTTAATTTTAATAGGTTTATTTTTTTTTTATGTACAATTTATTATTGTAATTAAACGAGTAGTTAAAGTATTATTTACAGTCAAATTACATTTTCATTTTCAGGAATAAGATGGCTATATATGATCAATAATATTTTTAAACTGTGGGATTTCTTTGTATTATTTATATTATATATTATAAGTAGGTACCATTTATTTTTGATATTTAATTGTTAATATGTTTTATTTGTTTTAAATTAAAACTATGTAATAAATGCTGTTGAGTTGGACAAAGATACTAATTACTTAAATAACATGGTGTAAGTTGGTAGTGAATGGCCTAAACAATTGCCTTTGATTGATGAAGATTTTAGATATGTATGCAAACAGGTAACCACTTGAATTTATAAATTTATTAGTAATTGAAATTACTGAGAATTACATTAATAAATATTAAAATATGATAGGCTTTAGGGAAGCTATATATAGTAATTTATTTTGGTAATAATTTGTGTTAATAAAATCAAAATAAAATTGTATTAAATTTGTTTGAATGTAATAATGATGTATAAATAATACAAAATGATATTTCAATTATTTAAATACTTACTAATAATAAAATTAATATTAACTAAGTAATTAATAAATAAATAAAAAAATTAAAAGGATAATTAAGATTATAGATAGAGAATATTTTTCTCTTTGATAATTATAAAGTGATAACCCTAGTAAGTTTTGCTTTGCTTAAATTTATTATCTTTATGTTTTATACCCACTCAAATTCAAGATTTTTTAATTGTAGGCAGTTGGTATAAACATGGAACCTAAAATTAATATTTATAATTAAAAATACATGATTCTCATTTTAAATCAATCTCTTGTACTGCAGTTACCTTTTTAATGTTACCATTATTTAAATCAATTTAATCAATTTTTAAAA
The DNA here is from genome assembly GCA_902439185.1 of Cinara cedri. NCBI lineage: Eukaryota > Metazoa > Arthropoda > Insecta > Hemiptera > Aphididae > Cinara > Cinara cedri. Next base: position 169,360 of record CABPRJ010000055.1, read on the forward strand.
ATAAACTTACATAGTTGATTACAATTAGAAAGGGCTAATATAAGTATTTTGTAAAATTGTCAGGTCTTTACGATTATTTTTCACTAAATTATAAAAAAAAACAAACATTATTATGTAAATATTTCTTTTTTTTTTCGAATTATTAAGAAAACTAAAAGGACACAAGGGAAATCTAGGTGCAATTTTATACCAGATACAAACCTTAAAGTTGTTTGAAGCTAGAGATACCTAGTAGAAAAGTTGTTCACAGGCAGAAAAAAAAACATACATCATAGTAAAACTAATACATTTGCTTAACGTTTTGAATCTAGTGTAAAATATAAATGTATATTTTATATTATAATTATTAGGTTTTCATTCCTTATTGATAATAAAATATATATATATATATTGGACAATTATATATTATAGAAATAATTGAACAATTGCACAATCTTTACAATATTTTTATTTCAATTTAAAATGAAATCAAATATCTTATTAATTTTTATACAATGTAATTGTAATAGACGGGTTGATTAATTGATATTTAGAACTATATACATTTTATATCATATCAAAAATATGAGTAAACTTATTTAATTTAATTTTATACATTTCGATAAATTTTTTATAATGGTGTTATGTACATCATTTAAATATTTTTCCTTTGATGTCAGAACAAAAAAATAAAAAAAATGTTTTTCTATTAATAAATAATTTGAATAAAACATTGAATATGTAATTTAGCAAGGTTTATTATTATTATTTTTTTCAAATATACAACAAAAGAAAAAGTATTTATCTTTTTTCTATTAATAATATTATTATACATCATGTCGTATAAGTATTACAATATTATTTATTATTTGTGTAGTCTAAAACAAGTACATTATTTTTTTTTTGAAGTCTATGTTAAATAATTAATATACATTTTAATTAATACAATATATTATTATATACAACCGAGTTTAGGTATATCATATATGAGAGTTATGCATACAATAAGCTTACGCTAACAAAGTGTGTGTAAATAAATTATTAATTTAAAACTAAAAAATAATAATAATAATAAGGAAAAACAAACATGAAATCAATTTTACTGGCCTAGTCCGTTGAGAATGTTCGTTTTACAATAAAATATGATTTACAATAGATATTTACGTGCTAGGAACAGGTAACCAATACAATATTATTGCCTTAAAAATTATGTATTTAAATCATTTCTTACATTACTCCAAAAAACTCTACTCTTATATAATTTAAACATTAATTATTATATCATGGCAACCGCATGTCATATTTTACAAGCACATATTACTATTTATAACTTTTTAATATTTTTTTGTTGTAATTTTTTTATTTTTTACAATCTAGAGTTAAATAATAACACATTATTGTCTGTCAGACATACATAGTATTGACGCATATCAAACAATATATACATAGTACACACCTAATATATATGAATTACACATACATTTTACACATTAACACGTATTGCCTATAGTGTCTCATAAGTATTAGTATAAATAAATAATATATATATATATATATATATACATACATATAATATACATATATATAAATACTGTATAAAAAAAAAATTACTATTATTGATTTACGTTAAACGTATACGATATAGGTGTACTATACGTGTCATAGTTTAGTAATCAAAATGTAATTTTGATAATTATATAGGTATTTTATTCAATTATTACAAAAATTAAAATAAAATAATAAAATTGTATTACAGTAATATAATAACTTTTGTTTTTGTAAAACTGTTAGTATTTCAAAATATAATATATATTTTTTTATATTTTAGAGAAATTATAAGACTTTATGTGAATATATTTTAACGTTTACATTGGTGCGATTTTTAAAAAGATAAAGTATACAATATCTATCATAAATAAATGCTAGGACTGCATCAATTAAATATAAGTATATGCTTTAAGTTAACAATTTTTTTTTAATCACTGATCAACTGCAATAATTATAAAAGTCTTTAACACAATGGTATTATTTTGGATTTGTTCGCTATAGTTTATCTCAGTCTGTATGTGGGAGTTTATTGCTATTCAGTCCGTTGTTCGATGACTAACGGCAATGGCTGCTGATCGATGTTGTTGCCCATGGACGAGCTTCCGGTACAGTGGCTGTTCTTCACGAGCTCGTCGATATCTTCGACGAACACGTTATCTTGATTGGAGTGGTCGATGGATCTTTTGTAACCGCTTAGGCTCACCTGAAAAACAAAACCAGTAACGGGTTAGTGGCAAATTGTTTAGTTGCTAAGATATAGAGGGTGGGTTGTTTAAGATGCCGAGCATTAAATAAAATAGATGAAATAAAAACGGAAATAGCAGAAATGCAAATGTTTAGGTGGATATGTGCATATATACATGATTATTGATCAGGTTTGACAAGATTAGGATAGTAGGATTATCAGGAAAAACAAAGTGATAATCATAAAAAAGATGGGTGAGATAAAGATGGAACTGATGAAAGTCTAAGCAGATGAAAGTCAAAGAAAAATTGGGCAAGTAAAGTTATACTGGTATAGGGTTCATTTGACGTATTGTGGTATAAATAGAGAAGTGGGAAGTTTTAGAGGTAGTTGCACAGCCTTGCATATGACTGTGTCCTTACACAGGGACCAATAAATGGAATGGTCAACCGATGGGCTTATATTCTATCGAAGTCACATATAATTTCGCATAAAAACGTTGAGTTAGTATATAGTTGTTCGCCTACAATCTGTAGAACTACTCAGATTATAGATTTAATACACGAATGGCATTTTTAATAATATAGGAAAAAAGATGCGGAAGCATGTATTTTCTTTGTTTCGTTCCTCTAAGTTTATGTTAGGTTTAGAGTCTTGCCACTCACCTCAACATTGTTGTTGGACACCAGGGGCGAGTCAGGCGGAGACGAGTTGGGAGACATGTCGGCCGGACTGGGGAGGTGCGAAGAGGCCAGTAAGGCGAATGTGTCGACACCGGACGATGGAGAGATGTTATGTCCGGTAGCGGCCATCATCTGCTGCCGTATACTTTGCGCTGCAACGGCCATGGCGGCCACGGTTGAGTTTGGTGACATAGAACCTTCTGCTGACTGGACCGTGTTGTTACCGTAGTGACCACCGGATATCGAATCGGACAAACACTGAAACATCAAAATATATCCATCTTATTAGTATATAAGTATACAATAATAATAATTGCAGGGGGGAGAATGAATATAATTTTTTTTCGATTTTTTTTTAATTTGCATACATTTAAATTAATTTACTTCGAGCAGTAAGACAAATTGGATTGTAATTATAAATTATTATTATTAGCCTTATACTGAGTACTATAATAATAATATTTTATAATATGAATGGAAATGTAACATCCAAACATCTTATATTTGGAGAATTTAAAATGTTAAATAGAAAATAAAATCCAATGGGTAGATACAATACGGCTTAGAACAGTATTTTCCAATCATTTTTTAAATCTACGTAGGTAATATTAAGATTCGGAGCGTAGCGAGAGATCTATTGATTTTACTATGATGTATTTCCTTTCTGTCTGTGAACAGATTTTCTACCAGAAATATTGCTCCGAAGTACTAAGTGTAGTACCTTTTCTGAAATGACATTTTGTCGGAAATTGTAAAAATTACGGCATTTCAAAATATATGTTACTGAACTTCGTTCCGAATCGTTTTTCGTTAATAATGTGATATCGTTGAGTACAGATATGAGTTAAATAACTTTGTGTTTGTCTTACCTTCCCAACTTCTTACCTATAACAGTGGCTGCACCCATCCCTAGTATCATTTCTTTTTAAAATTTTGTTAGTATGTTTTAGGGGGATATGTTTTTAAATTTAAACAACCCTAATGACTTCCAAATGAAGCGGAGGGGATGAGATTTTGTATATGCTTGATACTAATATCAAGGATGTGCCTTTTTTGGGTTTTAACTTTTAACCTCTACCATTAAAATTTGTCTGTTCAAATGTGTTTACTTATAGTTTAGTATATACTATATCGTACTTATTTGATCAAACGATTTGTATTCACATATGTTACTGTAGGTAACAGTGACGTAGTTATGGATCGGGGATGATTGCGATAGATCCACACCTTGGGCACTTTTAATTATAAATAATGTACTTTACCTCGCTGTAAGGCATTTACGCTACAGTTTAGAATCTAACATTTTTTGAACTGTCTGATAACAAAATTACTATGGCAAACACTAGTTTAGAAAAATTAGAACTCACTGAATTTACTAAAAAAATTAGGCATGGGCACTTGGAGGAAAAGGGCAAGATGGGGCCCCTGGATTTCAAAAATTTCAAATATAATTTTATTTTAAGTACCTGCCCAGTGTTGAATCCAGGTATATGTCTGGAATTTTGTTTCCCCCCCCATCCTGTTAATTAATAAAAGCAAAAAGAAAAAAGTTAATACCATAATTTTAGTAATGCTTATAGTAATTTTAGTAAAGACAAATTGTTTGGATTCAACATTGCTTCTCCCTGATAAATTTCCTGTGGGCGCCTATGCGATTAGGTATACTATATATTTTATGTATATGCAATTTCTTTGCATTAGAACAATACGTATAGTATTATTATTGATTTATATATATATTATATTATTATATTATATATATATATATATATATTTATAAAGATTTATTGTAACGATAGCAGGGAATATACTTGATGCATTTATGCCATCATATTTTTTTTAAATTTATATGCCAACGTTTATTTTATCGTCAGACATCATTAATTAGTATAAAACTCATAACACAGTATAAACTAGAATACAATTATTATAATACGTAGAATAATAATAATAAAAAAAATATTATAAATTTATAGTCTGCGGAATAAAAAAAAAATAATATATATATATCTTGTCATCGTACTTATAAAACATTTACGTTACATAATTGAACAAATATTCCTGCGTTGGTAGATAATTAAAAATATATATATATGTGTATATATCAAAATAATTTAAAAAAAATATTATACGAAGTATGTCTAAATAAATTGTGTGTTATTTTCATGAATCACACGGGAAAACAAAAATATCATATTATTATAGAAATAATTGTACACATTCTCTTTTTTTTTTTTTGAATAATTATATACACATTAAAATATTGTTATAGGTAATAGTAGTATATATACTACTATTATTACAACTATTATACAATATATAGGTAGGTACTATTGCTCGAAACACAATTTCTTCGTCGTTAGGATTATTATTAGGTACCGACTCGTACAACGGGAATACAAATAACGTTGTACTCATGATGGATAATTTGATTTTTGTTACGAAATTTTATTTTGAAAATAAAATATTACATTATTTCGTCCGAGAGCTGTTAATTTACATTTCATTATAATTGGTGTCAAACCAATTCGCGCACCAATGAACGTATTGGTGCGTAAAAAACTTCATACGGTATACAGATTGTTTTTTTCTTTTAGACATTTTGATTTTTGAGTTGAACTGAAATGTATTATTATTTTAAATTTTGTATTTTGTTCTGATTCAGTTAAAAATATTTGTAGGAACTTGAAATTTGGTCAAACAAATTATATTTTCTTTTTATAAACGTGGTAATATTTTCAAAACACTTGAGCCATTTTTGAGCTATTTATAGATGTTTGATTAGCTTTTTAAGTAATTTTTATTCGATTTAAGTACTCCGGGGATAAAATTGTTAGACCAAGCAGAAATCCTTAAAAATTTAACAGATGGTTCATTAAAATAAAAAATTAAGCGTAGTGTAGAATATTTTTTTTGTACGAATTTTAAAGTAAAATTTTGACGAAAATCGTAAATATTACGGCTTTTTAAAATATGTGTAACTAAACTCCGCTTAGAATTATTTTTTCGTTAGTAATTTTTAATCTGCGTACAGATATACATTAAATTCATCCCTAAATCCAACTTTTCGTTTACAACAATAGACCATCCATTGTGCGAAATATGTTTGTCTTTTTTAAAAATACAATGAATTCTTGGAAATTTATAAATATTAATGGGAAATAGTAACTTGGATGTTCTTCAGTGTATTATTATCTGACTAACGAAATTTTTTTAAAACTCATAAGTTAATTTTGGAGTTTTCTAGGGAAATGACTTTAAAAAGAACCCTACATAGGGGATACCTTAGACATTTTCTTAAAATGGGCCTCCGGGGAAAAATGGTCCCATTTGCTAAGAAGGCAATTTTTGATTAATTAATCCATGAAATATTTGTTTAAATCAAAAATGATGTAATGATAATATCAAGGAAGAAACAAGAAACCAAAGTAGACATAAAAGTTTATCAAAAATCGCATGTATTAATTGTAAAATAATTTATGGCATAAAAATATCATATTGGTATATTATCACCGCTATAATGGTCTCATTTACTTATGGAGTTGGCTAATTATATATAGTTGTTTCATCTACAATATTTTAGATAAAGTCATACTAAAATTAATAAAAAAGGAGTTGAATCAAATTCAGTTATTCTGTACGGGTGTCCCTATTATTTTTTGAACATGATAATCTAATGCTAATATCATTTTCGAAGTCGGATTTCCCGCCTTACCTATTGTACGCGGAAAGTACGGGGAACTTTTCCTCGGACACGGACGAGTGCAGATAGTATTATAATATTTTAATATTCGTATTATAATCATTATTATTACCATTTTGTTATACGACGAAAACGAATCGTTCGTGTGGAAATGTTTCGTATTATTTTGTTTAACGTTGTAAAGTTAGGAAAAAAAAAAATTTTAGGTTCGCATGTGTAACTGCGTTTGTATGTGGTTTTTTATTCAACTCTAAAATATTTTTTTAATTATATTTAAATTGGGACTGCATAATAATACGAATAATAATTGTTATTATATACGATATATATTACAGTAAAAACAAAATAGGTATACTTACGAATGAAAAACACACACACTAAGCAGTCAATGAGAATATTATTTCAAACACGCAACCGATGAAATTTATTTTTGATTACAAATAATGGCAAAATAAATAAGTAATATAACAATTATTATTATTATTATTTGGTTTTTACTGTTATTTTTTTTATTTGTAACGTACAGTACCTACACATTTTATTATTATACGTCATCGTTATCGACGAATCATAAATTATAAGCTTCGCGAAACAACGTCCTTGATTAAAATATTTAATAATGGTAATTTGTCAATATTATTTATTAAATTAAAAAAAATGTATTATTATTAATATTGTGCATAAACTGCTGTGCTATACGCATAAGTTATTATGCACAACTTATCATTTTAAAGGTTTAAGTTACATAACTTATATCGTTTCCTTTCGAAGGTACTTATTATCGTGAATGTAACCCTATAAAACACGGAAACCTCAAAAGAAAAGAAAAATGTATTTCCATAATTCTCGAAAATTCACTTCAAATTTCAAATTAAATGCACTAATATAATGTAATAATAAAATAAATGTAAATATAAATATATTTAATATATATACACAGTGACTCCCGTATACTTGTTAATTATATTCAATATTTAAATTTTTCTTTTTCAATTAGTTTTTCTTTCATAGAAACATAATATATTCATAGATAAATTAAGTCTGTATTATTGTCCATGTAACTGTATCCCTTAATCACTTGAAAAAAACTCACTTTTCGAAATTTTAAAAATAGCCAATTTGTAATAGATATTATTCTAAACATTTTTATTTAACATGCATACATATCTGATGAATAGTTTTAAAATAAAAGGCGTTTTAATATCTAAAGTAGGGATGTTACCAATTATATTCAATAGACTACCACATTACGTGATAGGAAATCACAATCGTAATAATATCGTTAACTGATAAATATTTTTAAAATAAGCGGTTTTCGTTTTATTATTTATCTATATTACAAATAATTATTAAGTAAGTAATTAAAACGGATATTGCTGAAAAACTATTGATCGAATATGAATGTATGGTACACATTCAAAGTTTTAGAAAAATACATTTTAAAAAATGGCTATTTTGAAAAGTAAGTATATAAAGTTTTTTTTTTTAGTGATTAGAGTGTGAAAATGCAAATTTATTTTTTCTCTAAATTATTGTCACCGACATAAAATACAATTGGACAATTTTTAAAAAAATTGAATATTAATTGAATATTAACAGAAATATAAAAATCCGTTGAATTCGGTGGGACATCCTGTATGGAATGATAAATAAAACAAACAAATACGAAGAAAAAACAAATTACAACCATAATTGTACTCGTATTATTACTCGTATTATTATTGTACCCGATGATGATTTTTTTTAAATTGAACCCGATCGTACACACAACCTATATGTTATACTGCAGTAGGTCAAGTTTTCTTTTTTTTTGTATTTCATAAATATATTTTAGATTCTGAGCAGAACGAGGAATGTATTGGTATTATAATGATTTTTATTTTTTTCTGTGAAAACTTTTCTACCACAAATTTCGCTCCAATTTTCAAGTGTAGTAATTTTTTGATTTACCCAGAGGTTTTCATAATGAATGAGGAAAACATAAGAAAAACAGGAAAATTTACAAAGTGTGTTATTTTCAAATCGTAATTTTACGGCCTTTAAAAACCGAACTCCGCTCAGAATCCTTTTTTGTTAGTAACCATTAATCTTTGAGTAAAGATATACATACATTTCCCCTCTAACTTCCTAACTTCTAACATGAAACAGTTATCCACCCATCGTGCGAAGTATGACGGTTTTTTACATTTACTTCATTGTTTTTTTATTATTAATATAAATGCGAAAATGCGTTTAAAATGTCCAAATAACCGTTAAATTAACAGTCAAATACAATATTTTGAAAATGTATTAAACTAATATAATATATCTCTTATATTGAATCGATAAATGCATATTTTAAATTAAAAATATTAAGGGCATTTTATAGCGGCCTTTTTAAAATATTTGAATTCCGTTGTAATTAAATAGTATTATCTTTTTACCGGCATTCTGGGGTAAAGGTGTAACGCTTCTTCTTTGATATTTTGTGCGTCTCTGAACACTACGGTCCGGATGACGTTTTGAATGTGATCTTCTGGCCAGAATCCCAATAATATCCGCTGAGGACGTCCTCTGCCTTTAGGCCTCAGGTCTGAGCAAACCGAAAAATAAAAATGTATAAGTTAAAAAAATCGAACATAGAAATAGTCTATTTAAACACGTATATTATTATAACTATATCGTTCTGCAAGTAAAAAAAAAAAAAACGTAACTCGTTAATTTTACTATTATTTATTAATATTAAAACTATTTGCACATGTTACAAACTATTATATTTTGTAAAATAATCATTATTATAAAGTTAAAACTTTTAAAGTATTGAAACTATTAATATTTTATAGACATATACCAATAGTTATTTTTCAGATAATATAAAATTATTATATATATTTTAAGTATACCTACCTAATATGTACCGCTATTTCGTATACAATTTGTCGAGATAATGCAATATATTACCTATTATAAGTTATGTTTCAATTTGCGAAATTAAAACTAAAAACGAAATATTGTTTTATCGAAAGAGAAATATTTGGAGTATTATTGTACAATATAATACGAAACATTAACAAAACAAAAATATTTAAACGTAATCGATATTATTAATAAAATAAATATTTAGATTTTAATATTCGAGTGTTATGACGAACCTATATTAGTATAATACTCGTATATTAGTTTTATTAATACGAGTAAATTGTGTCTTGTGTGCCTCTTTTTTCTTGGGTTAGTATGGGTTAGTAAAAACGCTCAAATTTGTTCATGCAGTATCTTAATATATGTGCGGTTTTTTCCGACTGTACGTTATGTTTAAAAAAAAAAAAATGCCTAGATTCCCAACAGTTTTTCTATAATATTTAGATAAGCGACAGCTAATATCGATACATTGATTTCGTTTTTGTGGATTTTTGGGTTATCTGTGTGCGAATACGGGAAGAAAACCCACGAATTATACACAGCTTTTTCTCAGAATCGTTTTTTGATTGTAATGATTTATTATTGCTTTCGTTATAAAAATTAAATTACTAATTTTTTATCTTTTAAACACCCTACTTACTACATTGGTTATACAAAAAATACAATGTTATTTTTAAATAAAAATATTGTATTACATTTAAGCATTATAATTTTAGAAAAATTTCTTGTGGATTTTTTTTTAACCACGTATATTATATTATAAACAATTATTTCGCAATATTTGATAAAAAAAAAAAAAATTGTATAAGTAATAATAATAATAATTTAAACGTTTACAACAGTCAAACAACATCTATAAAATATAGATATAGGTACATTAAATGTAAACTCGAATGTTCTCAGAAATGTGTTTTTAAATGCGTAATTTCAGAAATATATTAATTATTTAATTTCATTTGAATATATTATGTTATATACTATATATGTGTACACATATATATGAATCTGCTGTTTATCAATTAATTTTTATATTTAAAATTAACATTTTTGCAGTATTCATTTAGTTATATCGTATACAGGATTAGAGGTAACGTAAAAACATTAATTGGCCAAATATAAAAGGTATTATGTTCGTCTTAGTATAAAAAAGAGGGAAAAAAGTAAACGGATAATGACGAAGGAGACATTTAATTTTCTTCGATTTACGATGTAAACCGCCACCAGAGTTAGTACCTGTATAATGTTATTAAAAAAAATCAATTACTTCCCCGCGGCGTTTGAGGGGTTTATATTATTTTTTCTTCTTCTTCTTTACGCCTAATTATTTATTTAAAATAGGTATTAATGAATTATTAAAGTTTTATTTGTTATACATCAACACTGCAACAGAATCGTCGGCTTTTCGAATTTTGATGAATTTCCGGCGAAACCGAACAGCCAAAGAAAAACACTATATACCATTCCACTTTATATATATACTCGAGGGCGTCGGAGGAAACTTTTAATTAGAACATTTTGTGTTTTTAATTTTCTTAGCGTGAGCCGCTGCGGTCGGTGGAAAATAAATAAATCTTAAAATGTTTTTAAGGGCGGAAAAAAAATTACAACGTCGGTGGTGAAGTGTGACAATATTTGGGGTTTATTTTGTGTCAACAGCCGAGGGAACAACATCGTGCGGCTTTGGACGATCGTCTAGCGGAGATTATGTTTTCGATTTTTTTTTTTTGTTTTTTCTCCGTATTATAGTTTGGAAACAATCGCGTTTTTCTCAAGAATATAAAAATCAGGGCTTAAAATCTACCGCAATATGATTTAAAATGATTTCTAAAACTATATATGCAATATGCATATTGGTATATAGTTGTTGCAGTAATTGAAGTGTAATGAAAATGTTTTTTTTTTTTTTTTTAATCAGTTTTGGAAATCAGATTCTAGTGAAACGGTTTTTAAAATAATTAGTACAATTAAAATATTTTCGAAAATCGGAATTCTGTATATCTGTGTATAATATATATATATAAAAAAAATCAATTTCCTAAATAGTTCCTGGCCTAGGCCACACTTTGGGGCATGGTAGTCCTATACTAGTAGTCCCTGAAAGAATTATACCTAGGGATGAGCTAGGAAGTAGACTCACAAAAAACTTTATATTGCAGACATTTGAACTGGGCCTAAAATATATAGATATTAAAAGAAAAATAGAAGATAGAGAGGAATGGAGAAGACTTGCAGGAAAGCAATACTAGTCGGCGGACTAAACAACTTAAAGAACAAAATCTTTTTTATAACCTATAATTTTAATATCCAAAGAAAATATTAGAATAGGTATTTCTGTGAACATAATAATTGTATGAACATCACAATATCATAATATCGTGGGGTCTAATGGTTTATTAATATTGTATAGTAGTTTTAAGTTTAGACTAGTGGAGAAGGGAAACGGATTCGTATCTCTATTTGTAGAATGTTCTTTCCTATTCTATAATCTACCAATTTAACTTTAACGATTACATTTAATAATAATTGTAAGTTGAATTGATGGTTGGACGATATATGTATCATTGTAATAATACAAATACAATATCTTGGAATCCGGAGACTGAAAAGTCGTTTGGAAACCTTAGTGTGCAGTCGTTCTAAAAACAAAAAGACACAATATGCAGTATACAGTTTTCAGGAAAATTATAAGGGATTAAATTTGTGTAGCGAAAATGGCTTGTAATAGCACCAATGTCGAATAAAAAAATCAACACCCTTAGTTGTTCCAAGTAAATTTAGTGTCCTGAGTAAAAATTTATAACACCTAAAACTTTTGGTTGTTGAAAAATCACGCCGGTTAGAATAAAAGAGGGTGTGGGAATGGGAAATGTCACGTGACACTTTGAAGTGGAAAAGTCTCGATAAATATAATACGCATGAACGAGATAGGGTCAATTATTTTTAACCACCTGATAAGGAAGACAAATCATAGAACACACCTAACCTCAAATATTTTAATATTGTTTTTCGTTTGGGATCTTTCGTCACCTCAATTACTTCGTCACGTTGGGTAGATCAGGGAGAAACGTGAATTCACTTCTGTAGATGTTATTTCTTCTGTTATCGCCAAGTACTGTCTGACACTTTCCGAAATAACCCTAACATATACGCAATCGTGGTATTTTGATTTTTTTTTTTTTGGGGGGGGGACAGTTGGAAACGTAATTATATTGTTTGATTGTGTAGCCCTATATTCTAAAAACTGACAACTTATAATCACCTATACCCATAACCACATCACTGCCGTGTATACGATCTATGTAATCACGACCAGCGGACTTAAAAAGATAGGAAGGGGTGGGGGGGCTGGTTGTTGTATAAACAAATGCGTCGGAAAGTCTGTGGGCATAGGAAATTCGGGTTACGAAAATCCTTCAAATTGTGACCAATTAAACTGATGCGGTGAAAAAGATAACCGCCCCTATTTCGGTACGCGTTATTATATAATGCACGCATCACGAGGGACGTCGCGGTGAATATTCGCTACACGTGTCCGTATAATATTGTGAACGACGCATGTTACGGTATCATATTTTTGTACCCTCCGCTAATCATATAATATTATACGCGTGCGCATTACCCACCGTTTCCAAAAAGGGGATGGGCAATAATAATAATAAAAAAAACCTTTATACAAATTTAATTCGTATTATTATTGTTTGCACTGTATAGAAGTAATACTTGCACCATACACGCTTAATCGTATAAAATACTGATGCCTACCGAATTCATATATTTATACTCGAAATAGAACCATTTTTTTATTGTATTTTTTTTATGTTATACATAACTGCAAACAAATATTATAAACTTAACGAGGTACTCGTAAAGTCATGAGTTATAATCGTATAATATAGCTTATAATACTTATACAAGAACTGCCGTCTTTGAACTATATGTATAAGGTACCTGTATGAAATATTGTTTGAAGTCAGCCGCAATGTTTACATATTTTTACTATATCAGATGATAATAATGTTGATAATGCCATGATTGCAGTATAATATTACTACTGTTTGTTATTTGTGTTATTTACAACAATAAATTATAGGTAGTAATATTATAAGTTTTTTACAGCATACTTGGATTATACGTACGCATAAGTCGAAATAAGAAGGAAAAGAAGATGATATTTATTACGAAATGTATATATTTAATATTTATTAAATTTATAGTTGCCTATATTATATTATGAATATGAGTATGATTTTATGATACCTTTTATGATGCCTACCTATATTATTGTAATAAAGACACTAAAACATTCTAAAGATAATACAAGTATAATTAATAAATATGATTATTGTTATAATACAGAGAAATGGAGAATAAATTATTCTGAATAACAATAATAAGAAATTGAGAGACTCTAAGTATAGTGTATGCCTACTATCTAATAAGTAGAAAGTCAGTTATTTAAATCAATTCGTATACAGCGTTTTTATGTTTTTCATAGTCTTATAATACTTGACCGGGTACTAAAATTTGTCATATTGACGATCAGATCAAAGTTTAATCGTTATACATATGTGCATTATAAAGGCCCGAAAAATAAATATAATGTAGGATCTATTGAAAATAATAAAACCTAAGTTGAATATTGAATACAATAATTTGTTGAGTATACCTATACAGGATAGATATAAGATTATCTTTGAATTATATTGCTTGTTAGGCGAATGGTGACTTAGAATTCAATGATATATTATTATAAGAAGAAGATAGCGATCTTAGTGGTTAGGTATTGCTATATACTACTACTATTAGAGATATCATTGTTGTAAATGCATTTTTCTCCCTAGATTATCGTAAGATGTATAGCTTTCTCAATACAAAATTCGAATTAAACGTATTATTTTAAGATTAGTTTTAAAACAACTTTTATTTAATTTTTTTGATATTTTCGATTTTTAGATATTGTGACTTAGGTCGTAGGTCGTGTGGTGGTCTATACAAGCTATACCTACAAAATAGAAAAACAATAATTTTACGTAAAACGATAGTGGTTGTCGGAATTGTCTAATCTCACAATTTAGGTCCAGCACAACGTTTTACACGTTTTTAAAAAAACTTAAAAAAAAATTTAATAAATATTTCCCAGTATGATGATTTAGAACTAATAGGTTTCCGAAGTATAATTCGAAATCCTTGTATTGTTAAAGTTGATAAGTTATCTATTGATATCCAGGAAGATGTCACTAAGTTACAAAAGAACGTTTTTTATAGTTAAAAAAAAAAAAATACATTAGCAAATCGAGATGGTCCGAGACCTATCGAAAGTTTTATAAATGGTCCGTAGTATCAAAAAGGTTGATAACCACCGATATACATAGATAAGAGTATATAAGTTTTAAAATATTTTACATAAAGTTGTATGTATTTTTACATCTGAGTGAAGCGTAAAAGCTTAATAATATGATTTTACAATGATGTTTATTTTTTTTGTCTGTGAACAACTTTTCTACCAGCGATTTTGTTCCGATTTACAATGATAGCACTTTTTCTGAGAGGAAATTTGACTGGGGAGGTACTTTAAGTAGGTTATTTTTTGATTTTCTCAGGAGTTTTCTTAATATATTGGAAAAACCAGAAAAAAACGGGAGGACGGGAAAATATTAAACAAATATTTTTAAAGTAAATGTTTAATATATATACAATTATTTTACCATAATATGACATATATATTGTAACTCCGCTTAGAATCGTTTTTTCGTTAGCAATGGTTTATCGTTGCTTACATTAAATTCTCGTTTTTATCCTACCTTTCCAACTTCCCCCACCTACAACAGTGGCTGCATCTACGTGCGAATATGTCCGTCTTTTAAAATACTTATCTATTCAATGAGAACGCGTTAGTTTATTATACTTTTAAAATATTTCATTTTACTGCATATTAGTGTTGTTTTCAAATTTTTAACACATTTGCTAATAATTTTTTGGAGGGTTTAGGGTTTTTTTAAAACTTTAATAGCACAGCTCTATATTTACTCTCTGAGTTATTATTAATTACTCTTAATGACTCATATTTTATAATTAATAATTTGTTTCATGAATAACATGGAATTTTGAATACGAATAACACATTTATTTTGCATGCATTTTGTCGACAATTTTTGTTTTATAAGTTATTTTTTTATTTCTTAGTGCTTTTAAAAGATGTATAATTTTGTTTTTTTTTTTTACGACACAAAAACAGTTTGTTTGAATGATATTTTGAAGGTTATACGGGGTATTATATTCCCAGCCTCAATAATTATATATCATTTTAAAATAAATATCGTGTAAGTATAACGTTTGTGTTGTACGTATAATGTTACATTATTAATGTATTATGATGACTCCATCATTGCAGTTATTGTAGCTAGATATTATCGTCGCTTATTCTGTCAACAACACGTATCTCATAATTTGATAAAATGAGATTATTACTAATATTAATAAAACAAGTATTTTCTGAAAATGTTTTGTTCTATAATTTGGTTTCTTAGACTCGTCATTACACTGTAAATCATGAAAATGATGGTATTATTTATGTATCAACATCTATTTTATCAATAACATAACGAATCCCAGCCAATAACGCGTGAAAGTTATCTGCAAAAAATACTCGCATTATTAGTGCGAAATTATATTATTTAAACACTACCGGTTTTTAACTTGGCGCGATTAAATCGTTTGAAAAATATTTTTTGTTCGTCTTGTAAAACTTCACGAAAACCGAGATGTCCACTGTTGCAGGAGTATGAGCGCCGATATTATCTATAGGATATTGGATATTCGCCTCGGGGATTTCTGTATAATATTATACGAGGAGTTTGCGAAATGGAACTATACGTTTTTATTTATATGTATTATTATTATATATTTGTCGAATTCACGAGGGTTCGGGAAAAGGAAAAATTCGATAAGTCGTATAGAGGTATAGTAGTATTTATTTATTATTATTATTATTGTTGTACGTTACCGAAAACGGTTATACGGTACTGGAAATCGTCCGGTTCTCTTAATAAGACCACCGTTCCCGACACGTGTATATATATATACACACACACACAATATAACATGATGGGAATCCGAGGGTGTTTTCTGCCACGCGGAATTATATAATATTAGAAATAAAACTGAGGCAACGTAGATATACAACTATATCTGTATATTTGTGTACTACATTACATGTATGTATATGTATTAATAATAAAGAGAGGAAAAAATAATAATAATATACGAAGTACAAGGAGGACGAGGCGAGTTAACGATCCGAAAAAATGGGACAATATTATCAGCATCCGCGATGCGGTCGGAGATTCCCGGACAAATAAATCCGCTAACGAATATTACACGGTATGACGACGACGACGACGACTGGAAATTTTAATATAATATTTAAAAATGGATAATTATCACGTGCTGAATAATATAATATAGAACTGAAAAATCCCTGATCAAATAATATGAACGATCGTCAATGCATTTGTTTTGAAACGTATCAAAAATGTACCATCACGGAACGAGGAAAAAACACCCGTGAACAATTTTTAAACTAAACTTCAACTTTGTTGTAGATTAAAACATACATACATTCATGTAGATAAGGAAAATAATAAAATTAATAAATATTGGTGAATATCTTTTGTATGGTAAATATATACATTTATATTGATATACTTATAATATATCAAAAGATTCCACAGAAAAAAAGTTCAAAAACCACCACTAATTGAAGCCTACCTACATTTTTTTTGCTATGATTTAAATTATTTCATTTATTATTCAATAATCAATATTATAATAATATGATGAGTTTATTATTGCTTCAAGAATATTAGAAAATGTTTGTTTATAGAATATTAGGTATATACTTGTATATTACATTAAATGGAAACAGTAAAAGTTGATTTACAAAAAAACAATACGAAAAGGTTGTACAGGGTGATTAATACTCGATAAGACTCATTATTTCGGAAAATATTTTATATTAAAATCACATTTATTCATCGCATTATTAATATTTGAAAATAAAAGTAGGTAATGGTTTTACCCCCCCCATTAAAAAAAAGTAATAACAAATAACGGTTATGTAACATTTTAGAGCCGCTTGTTTCATTAATTGTCTGTAGAGACTTGTACATACGAGTAGTAAATATAAAACAACATCTATATTTATTTTACTTCATACGACCCGATTATAATAAAAACGTATAAGAACTATGGTAGTTTATTGGTCGGTCAATATTATAGGTACCAGTGAAACTTATATTAAATAATAAATACTCGAGGGCTAAAAAATGAACTTTAGAATTGCGCAAGTATAGGTACGTATTTTTTTTTTATTT
This sequence comes from Cinara cedri, assembly GCA_902439185.1. NCBI lineage: Eukaryota > Metazoa > Arthropoda > Insecta > Hemiptera > Aphididae > Cinara > Cinara cedri. The sequence continues at coordinate 187,228 of CABPRJ010000055.1, forward strand.
TTTACCTTGTACACTCGTTTTATTTTTTTAATGTGTAAAATATCGAAAATCAATAATTTTCTATTATGATACGAAGCAAATTGTTTTTATTTTAAATATTATATTATATATAATATTCACACACTTGTGTATATTGTAATAGGTATATTTCACTACAAGGGAACTATATAATATAGTCCTCAATTGTTGGCCTCTCCCCTTCTCATGCACTTTTATATTATAAATTATAATATATTATATTTTTATTTAACCACCGCATCACAATAACGTGAAATTTGACTGTATGTAATATTGAAACAGTGGAATTGTAATTCGATTTTGTTTTAGGTGTAGTAAAAAAAAGATCATAAACATTATATTTTAAGAATCTTACACTATTTAGCCCTGAAGTGCTTAGAACACTTTTATTTAATATTATAGCTCAAAAAGGGAACTGGAATTATGGATGGATACCTAGTATGGTTAATGAAAAATAATGAATTCGACCGAATAAAAGTATAAATAAACAAACAAATCCAAGTTTAGAAAAAAAAAAAATCAAACTCGTCAAGTTAAAAATTAAAAAAATGTAAAAATAATGTTAAATTAACACGACTTTCAATCGTAGCGTCAAAATTGATTTGACTGCATCACGATGTCTATGAAAATGAATTATAAAAAGTTGAGTTTATGTAACAAAAACTTAAATATAACTAAGTTAAATATTTAAAGGCAAAAATAATTAACCGTTTACCTAGTTATAGTTTGGTTAAAAAGTTTAAAAAATTAATATGTTTACTTAACTACTTTATCCTATCGGCCTCTTTCAGCCTCCCCGTAAATACATCCAGGGTGAAGTTATTTTTTAAGGGGGGGGGAAGCGGCTATTAAACAAAAACTTCTCTCCGCTCACAAATCAAATAAACTAAAATAAAACCTATTAACCGAAATAATTTTTTCTTCTTTCTACTCGTTCGATTCTGTTGATTCGGTTGAATACACAGCCGACTATAATAATATAATAATATATAATAATATATTAAAACAGTCCGTTTGGCCGACTCAGAAAGGGGGGTGGGGTAAGTTCAGGCGCAATAATAAGCCATACCTCCGGTCATCCCGCTTCGCCCTTACTCCACGAATTGTGTTCGAGTGTTCGAAGGGCGGGCGGTAAGCGGGGCAGAGAGGAGTTGGGAGACGAGAATACATCATTATTCGATATCGGCATAACAGCAGTATACTTTAGTGTACTGTGTTGTTCGAAAGTTTTTTTAATCGGCAATAAAACCCATATTGTTACAATATTTTATTATTATTATTATTATACTCTCTGATTACAAGAAAATAACGTTGACATTTACATAAAAAAAAAAAAAAAACAAATATATATAATATAGTATTTTGTTATTGTTATTATTATATTTTTTTTAATAACTGTCAACTATTATATTATATATTATATTGTATATCAGTGTTGTTACGTACACACGTTGTACTACAACGCTACTACTATAATAAATTATTTATATTAAATTTTACGAGTGACCGAGTTCGAGTTCGATATTCCGGGAATATTTTTTTTCACTTTTTTCTTTTTTAAATTATTAATAAATTTTTTTTTTTTTTGTTTCGTTAACCTCGTAATATATATATATATATATATATATATATATATTT
>CABPRJ010000055.1:188940-217980 GCA_902439185.1 Cinara cedri
GTATTCGAATTATTTAAACCAATAATAATAAGTAATAACGCTCTCAAAATTAAAAAAATCTAATATATATATATATATATATATATATATATATTAGATTTTTTTAATTTTGAGAGCGTTATTACTTATTATTATTGGTTTAAATAATTCGAATACGAATATTATTATAATAATATAATATTTTAGTTTGTAGAGACCGTGCGCGATATAGACGCGATAAGCAGTTTCGTCATAAATTAATAACACGAACAAAAAATAAAAACTAAAAAAAATTACATTAAAACAAATTATAGAGTCGAACGTTGAATATATATATATATATATATATATATAGGTATATAAAATAATATTATGTATTGTATATATATATATATATATATATATATGGTATTTAATAATATAATGACGTACTATAATATAATGTTATATTATGTGCAATAAACTATACATAATATATATATAATATAATGTATACTCATATACCTACAACAAATTATATTATTGCGAAATTCGATCTGGAAACTGTTTATAATTGTTCGTTTATTATTAGGTATTCGTAAAATATAATAATATAATATAATATAATATTATATTATAATGGTATCATTATTATTATTATTATTATGAAATACGAACACGGTTTGATTACGAGAATATAATAATTTATACGTGCATAATACCTATATAATATTATACTGTATTATACTTCTATGTATGAAATATGTACCTACACGCTATCGTTTCGTTATTACGTGCAGTGCATTGCCGTTCGTTATTATTATTATTATTATTATTATTATTACCTGTCGTTATAGTTTTTATAATATTATTGTATATTTTGTTTAATTTTTTTTACAATATAATATAATTGTTATTGTCGGTGTAATAATCCGCGGGGTCCGGGTGTACCCATATCGAAATAAACAATCCTCGCCGTACGAGAAATTTGTTCGAATAAGAACTTTGAAAAAAAAAAAAAAAAAACAACAAGCTTAAAAACGGTGACTTCTCTCCACTCGTCGGTCTTGTAGCGTATTTGAATAATTGTATTTCAATACTCGATAGAATTTAAAATTCTTTTATAAACAAGCACTATCGAGGCTACTATCTAAATGTATTTCAAATACTCGTCCATTTACAAGTCAATAGTTCAATACCAATTCATATATATATATATATTATATATTCTATGTATGGAGTGTATCGGTTTTACTATGATACGTGTTAATTTTAGTTTCTGAGCGTAGCGATTACGAGTGTTTTATTTTCTGTCTATGAACAGCTTTTTTACCAGAAATCTTGCTCCGATTGTCAAGCGTAACATCTTTTCTAATAGAAAATTGTGTCTAGTCAGTACAAAGGTCATTTCTTGATTTTCCTTTTAGCTTTCGTAATAATACCGAAAAACGGTAAATTTTCGTAATAAAGATTTCGGTTGAAGTTGTTTTTATATTTTATCATTGTAATTCAGTGAAATATAATCGTATATACCTGACATGTTTACCAAATACTTTTATTAGTCCTTTCAAGACGTGATACAATTTTTGAAAATATTCTGCCGTGTTTTGATTTATTTATAATTATTTAAAATTTTCCGAGTTTTTTTTTAGTTTTATGTGGAAAAAATTGTATTGGTTGAGCATAAATGATTGGAAATTTAACACGAAATCCATACTAGGAAAATCACATGCAATAACGAAACCCCATACATTCGTCAATGCGCTCAGAATTTAAAAATAATAAACAAATGTAATGTGTCTTTAACCTCGGATAATAATATACGTGCTTTGATAAACGACATTGATAAACGATTTTCTTTTTTTTAATAATTAAGCAAGCATAACTTATTATAATTTAGTAATCAATAGTGATCATTACTTTCGTTGGAATTGGAATACGGAATGTGATGGTGATGCTTACCCGCGCCGCCGTCCGCGGAAGGCCCGAGTAGGTTGTGTACCCGATTGGCGTACAGTACGAAAGTCGGATAGGGTATATCGTACTTCCGGGCTGCCTGGGATAGGGACAGGCCCTCCTTGAGCACCGACAATATGGCCTCGGCCATTGTCTCCGGTCTCCACGATTTGAGCGGGCCGCGTTCCCTGAACCGGAGGTTGTGCACCAGGCTCTGGTTGGTGTTCCAGCACTTTTGCCACATGGATTGTAACTGATACTGGTAACTGTCGGCTATATAAGCAAACAAAAAATGGTAACCGGTGTAAAACGTTATTATTAGTGTATAATAATATATAGGTAAATATAACAGTGATGAGCAAAATTATTATAAAATATTGGTTCTAAATCAATAATTATTTTCAATGTTTTTAGAGTCAGAGCGTAGCGAGGAATAAATAATTTGTTCTACTATGATGTATGTTTTTTTTAGTGTCGGTGAGTGGTTTTTTTTTATCAGGATTCTGCTACAATTAAAAACCGACAAGAGAGCTTTTTGTAGTAGTTTGGATCTAATTGGTGCATCGAGGAAATTAATTTTTGATTTTCCAAGTAGTTTTCTTAATAATTGGAGAAAAACGGAAAAGTTTTAATTTTTACGCCTGCAGATTTTCAAGGAGCTAGTAAATAAGCAAGTATTAAATATAAATTAGTAAGTATTGTTCATATCAATCAAACTTTTTTTTTTTTCATTAGGTTAGGAAATTAATTTGTTTATTTGTTTTAGATGTCTCATCACATAATGCATTATATTATTTTCGTTGAAAAATTATTATAATGCCGTGATTAGAGAACACTTCTATAATATTATTTCGATACGTTAACGCATCACAGAGACGATTAAATTATCTGGATAATTCCTCGTGGTAGGCGAAAGTGAGTGGCTTGACAAATAGAAGACGGGGACAACTAACTTGCCTTGCTCAGAAACTCGACTCGCTAACTTAGTTAATCTTAGTCAACTTTCCCGTTAGTTTTGTTCTATTTTTTGGCTTAGTAGTGGCAATAGTAATTTATAGCGTGAACTTATACACAATAACATTGTGCGGTCATGTACAAACCTGTTGAGATTTAACGGATTAAGATTTGTTTTTTATTTTACTGATCCCTCGACTCGGCGTACTTCGTCGACGACGTGCGGGTCTTAAGGGGATTCTAAACGACGGCGGCCTCAAAGAAAACGTTTGGAGGAAGAGAACCCGTCCGAATTATCAAAATTGATATGTGAATATTAATATATATATATACATTATACATACGCGGCCAAAAACAAATAACTAAGCGCGTCTGAACGATTTGTGTTGTTAATTTCATTAGTGTACAACAAACTGCTGCAGATATTGTTTACTGTCTAATGGGCGGGCGGTCGACAACTGTCGTTTAAAAAACTCACACACATACGAGGACACGTCCGCACCCAAACGTATTCGGGTCCGATAGCAGAGAGTGTAAAAATGAGCCAAATAGTGGCATGTTTAAATGGGAGATTAGTGAGATACATCTCCCTCTTTGATTATTTTTTAATAAGTGTATAATTTTTACGACCTATTCTTTGAATTCAATTTTTCTACGTCTAAGTCAAAATCAACATTTTGTCGGTATCAAAAAACATGAACGTACTCGTATACATAGTTGTATTTAAAACAATACTCGTGAGAACCACTAGGTATATCTAAAATTTAGGTACTTAAATCTACAGTAGTTCTTTATTAGTTATTCGTAAGTCCTAAACTGCCTGAATTATATTTTTCTAATAGTTATTTGAATTCAATTTTAATTTTAGGGCGAGTCGAATTAAAAATTATACTTTAAAAATATACCTTTTTAAGGTTTTTACGTGATAATACATTATGGTACAATTTTTAATTTAAACATTTTCCTCTTCAACAACATCTTAAATACGTAACTGGAGCAAAATCAACAAGTAGATCCGAAATTCTACAAAGAAGAATTCTGGTAAAAAAGTTATCAACACAGAAAAAAACACAAAACATTTCATATAATAACTGCGCTTAGAATTTAAAACATAATCCTTCGATAAGCGTGTAAGCATAGTCGAAGGGTGAAAAAATATATTTGGGGGGATCGTAGCCTCACTATACATTTTAAATGTGCTTAAACTGGCCTAGTCTTCTAAATTCCGAGAAAGAAGGGTATTATTAATACTTGAAGTGGTGCAGTACCCCCTTTAAGCACCTCTGAACTACACCTACACCTATGTATGTACGAGTGTGTAATACGGACGTTACGGGTGAAGGAAGGTTTCGAGTCTTTCATTGTGTATTTATTTGCAAAAAAAAAAAATTACCTATCGAAAAAATCAACATGATATAAATATTGGAATATTTTTGTTAAGTTCAAAATTTCACCGATTAAATTATTAATATAAACACGATTTGAATACATGGAATAAGTATTATAAGATAAATTATAAGTAAAATAGATATTAGATTTGCAATCGCGTATTCTCAAATTTTACTTTGCTCACGTTTTATCATCCACACAAACACCTGAATATACTAAGCCTTAACACTTACATTATTAGGGCCCGGATTTATATATACTTAATATTTACAAAAACGTTCTAACGACGGTTTTAACTAGTGGCGCACATCGGAGGGGGGGTAGGGTGTCAACTCACGCCCATCAGAAAATTGGTAGGTGAGTTTAGATGTTATTTTTTTATATATTTGTTTAATATTAATAGTTTTAATTTGTAATTGAGTTTTATGCCTAAACTTATATTTGACTAATTGAGTGGGTGGGTAGCTAGATATTTATATTTTTGACATCCTTGTGAAAAATGTACTGTGCCCTACTGGTTCTAACTATCTAACTTAAAAAATATAATAAATTGTAAAACACTACAAAAATTATTAACACAAAATAATTTTTTTATAATACGTAAAATATTATTTAAAACAAATTTCTTTGTATTAATCACTATTGAAGTGTTAAAATATTTTATTTAAGTTAGAACCGTTGTTAGAACGGGAACTTTTAAACCCCTCTACTATTTTTTTGTTTATTTTTTAATATTTTTTTAAGTGATTTTTTGTAGATATTAAGTATATATAAATCTGGGCCCTATTGATGTACGTGTTCAGGCTTAATATGTTTAGATGTGGACACGCCTTAATAAATAGAGAGAAGTGTGCGCGTGCGTTCTGTACATACCACAACGTAGTTATTATATTAACGAATTTGTATTTATTATTTTTTTTTTATACTAACAAAAGTGCACAGCGTTACCCGTGACAACCTGTAGAAAATTAATAATATATCAACAACAACTGTTACTGTAGCAATGTTTTCGATTTATAATATTAAATTCTCTTATTTAGAAATTTGAAATCGAAATTTTTCATTCCAAGACTGTTTTCATGAATGTTTTCAATTTCTTTGGCCTTTTATGTAACTATATTATATTATTAGTAAATATATAACTGTGTTACTCTATAACGTAATAGGTTAGTTACTATAGTAGTACCTGGTAATTGAATCTTAAAATTTTAGGAATATTTAAATAAAATAAAGAATAGTTTAATATTATGGAATCGAAAAACTTCGAGAGAGTTGTAGATGCTAGTGAAGATGAATAAATTGAGATTTTAAAAATCTGGAGTCTTGTCGGGCTTAAAATTTCCGATCTCTAAGTTTAGCCATATAGGATGCAGTTTTACGGGTACCATAGATTCGGCTGTATAGTGTATACGAGTATATATTGCGACACAAAAACACTAGAAATCAATAACAAATTAAATTTTACATATTTCTCTTCCTCTGTCCGTGTTATGGATGTCTTCGCCCCCATGGGATTTTTATCCAGTCATAAAAATGTGGACCGAGTTTGCAGGTTGAAATAATAATTGCTCTGGGGGTATTGTCCATGACAACCGAATTAACAAAATATAATAACAACTACTGCAATGTCGTCTCGTTACGGTTTTTTCACCGTGTAACCAAGGCAACCTCGAATCAACAGAAAATAACTCAAAAGTCTAAAATTCATATGTAAGAACGTCCATGAATAGAAAATTAAATTTAAAAATTAGGATTCCGGTTATAATTACGGAAATTAAAAATGTTAAATTTCTGTCATAGTTTCACCAATACCTAAATTTACATATATCACAGTCAGTAGTCTGACAAAAACTTCCTTTTTAGCAGCTGCAGTTCTCAGTCCAAGACTCTATACAGCATATATACGAATCGACCAAAAGCCAGTTTTCCGATTTAGGCCAGGGTTTTTAATAAAGCAGATAACTTATGTGACAAATAAACTTCTGAATAAAATGATAAATAAGTGTTTTTCAATGTAATTTTTTCTTCCTGATAGCTATTTGGCGAATAAAGTTATTGTGAGGAAATTTATATAGATAGACGGTGGTAATTGTAAATTATAGAACAAGTTATATAGATCTATTTAATTATGATTTGTCAATGATAAAATTGATAAGGAAACCGCTAGGTGATTATACATAATATTGTAAATTGTGATTTGTATTGTGTCATTGTGATATCTATATTATATTCGTTTTCGTTCGCACTTTATAATAAACATTATACGTTGCTACACGCCAAGGTTTGTTTGTGCGAACAATACTTCAAACAAATATAATAATATAAATATACATAATTTAAAATATGAATGCGTTAAAAACCTGTTACGGGGAACTAAAAGTTTTATATTCAAAACAGGATGCGGTCCCTACAAAAATCCGTATACCTATAGTTTCTGGTTTCAAGTGATTTGGAAAAACTTTAGATATATTAAATTTTTAAAATATCAATATCAGGGTTACCTATAGTCTATATATATAAGTGGTTGTGATTCATGTAAGTAATATAAACACACGACTGAATTGTTTTGTAGTCACCATCTTTAAATAAATCAATTTTAAATCCAAGTTGAATGAACGGTAATCCGAAACTAACAACACAGTGACACAAGGCAATATTTTTGTAATTCAAATATGATAATAAGGTGAAATAATAAGTATTTACGTTATCAGATGTAAGATTTATCGAATAAGTATTATTTGATATAAATAGTAACAGATAATTGATCCGTAACTATATTTGAAAAATAACTAATACGCTTATTCTAACATTGGAAAACCGATTATCTATTTTAGAAATAACTAGTGTTATTTGACGGATAAATGGATACATCTATTATGAAAACCGGGGCCTTATACGATTTAAACAAAAGTTCAATGTTTTGTTTTTGTATGTTTGTTACGAAAAACTAACTTTGGCTTTTTGTTATTTCGAATCGTATAGTACAATTGACGAATTGGACGTAATGACTCACTAAATTGGACAACTAACATTTGATTACTCTTGTATTATGTTCAGGCTTACATTTTAGACAATTTGAATATTGTGTTTTTTTTGTTTTGTTTTTTTTTTAACGATTTCCGATGATTTCCTTGCAAGTCGACATATTATATGACGAAAATTCACTGGAATTTTGCATATTACATTATGCGCTTCGGCTGATTTTTGCACTTTTATGTGTTCACGATAAAATAATAATTTGTTATAATTGTATACAATTTTGATTTTCATGTAGTTACAGGGGCGTACGCATTTTTTACTTATATATATGTATAAATGTTTAAAATATGACGTCACCGGTTCGAAAGCAAACTATATACGGAATAACGAAAATATAATAATATTATGTATATTTATTTATCCGTAGAAATCGAGAGAAACGTTCGCATAATTTTAAATTATTATAAATTATTATAGTGTGCCGTATAATGTACGAAGGGAGCGAAATAAATAAAAACAGAAAAAAAAAAGAAGAAAAAACGAATACACAATACACAATTTTTTTTTTTACCTCTGCCAATATTATTTATTGCGTGAAGGGCAAAAAAAAGGTCGGAACTATATTAAAAAATAATTGGTAATAAATATCTTATTAGAAAATTTGTGTCAATCCTGCGTATACTGCATCACCCCACGATCGTTTGATGGTTATTGGTATTGGAAATATAAAAGGGCGAATTTGAAAAAAAAAGTGAAAAAATTTAAATAACGCAGGATCAATGTACAGTGGAAAGAAAATGATTAGGATTGAAGATGTGAAACATAGAAACTTAAATCAATTAATAAGCTATCAAATGGAAAATTTCGTATCAAGAATACAGGAATGATAATATTATGTCGTTTACCAACTGTGAATTTTTTCAAGGGGTTTCAGTTTGCGGTCAAACAATAATATAAAAAATAACTAATGCTGCTGATGGGTAGGTCACTGTTGTAGGTAGGAAAATGGGAAAGTGAAAATACTATCTAATATAAGCATTTAGTAAAAATTTTCTGATCTATACTATTATTTCTAATCAAATTATAAAAAGATATAGAAAATCAAAACTAATGTAATCGAATGCCGTAAATTTTCCCGTTTTTATGGAGTTTTTCAAATCACTATGGAAAGTACACAGCAAATTAAAAAAATGACTTATTTAATTTAAGATCTATATCTGAAATTCTATAAAAAAGCTTTCTTGTCGTGTTTTGATTGGAGCAAAAAACAAAAATACACATAGTAAATAATCAATACATTAAATCTATTAAATCAATATCAAAATATCGCATACTTATAGCTCCCGAAGCTATCATCTATATTTCTAAAAAAAGGATTCGACAATAAATAATTGGACTTGTTTGTGATAAATAAATAGGAAAATTAATGAAAACTGCAAAAAATAAACAATATACGAGAATAAAAATGTCCCGGAATTCTATTTAGAGTTTTTATATGAAAACGGGATGAGAATAAAATAAATCGATCGAATTTATAAATTATTTTTACACTATACAACTTGCGAGTATTGTATAATAAATACGTAAGTGCAGAATACTAAATGTCGATAATTTATTTACTACGATCTGGTGAACGATTACAAACACACATACATATACACACACAATATTTTAAAAACATTTTTCTTTCTTATTTTGATATCTATAGACTATAGTGTCGAGTATATATTATGGAGCACAGTTTAAAGTTAATACTATATATGGAATATTTTATTATCGATGATGGCCATTTTGAAAACTGCGATCGTGGAATAAATTACAAAATGTTTGTGTAATATTCTAATAGTACTCGTATTTTGACAGTGTAAACTATGATATGCAAAGCACGTTGCACTTTGAACATCCCTCACTATACACAACTATAAATATTAACGTATAGAGACAGATAGACTACATCTCGGGCCATTCATAGAACAATAAATTCAATTAACATATTTTATTTCATGCTTTTAATTAGTTGAACATTCAAATTGTAAAAATTATCAGATTAATTGTAGATTTCGAACATGGCGAGGGAGCTATTGGTTTTAAAACACTGTTTTCTTTTCTTTGTTCTAGTCTGTGGACACGTTTTTTCCTAGTAAATTTGCTCCGATGTATAAGTGTAGGTAGCTCTTCTTCTGAAATCTCAAGTTGTCTAGATTGTACTTTAAAAAAGGTAATTTTTTGATTTTCGACGGCACTTTTTAAAATAAAGCACTAAGTGTGAAAAGACGTAGGCAAACGTATAATTTCATGATTTCATTATTTATAAAAACATGGACGACGTTTTTTACCAGAAAAAATGATTTGATTGAAAAATCACAAGATACCTTTTTTGTTACTGTTTTGGTTTACTTTCTTATGGTATCATCACCAAAACTTTTGAGCTACTTTTGAGCATTAAAGAAATTTTAATTTTTGGGAGTATTTTTGGTATAATTTGGTTATAAATACATTTAGAGACTTGAAACTTGGTAATAATACTTATATTAAACTTACTTAGACGTGGTAACATTTTTAAAAATACGGCACTTCAAATTATGTATTACCGAACTGCGCTCGGAATCGTCATTCGTCGAGCAATGGTTTATCGTTGCTTACAGATATTAATGAAATAACCTGTATCCTACTTTCCCAACTTCTCACCTACAACAGTGGCCGCTCCCATCTTCAGTATTAGCTATTTTTTAAAATTGACTATCAATCAATTTATGTCATCATTAAAATATTTTTTGTTTTTTTTCACCATGATTAAATCCTAGATTATAATAGTTATATCTTAATTATTAAGATATAGTCTATCACTCTCATTATATTATGTTGATATGCATGTTTTATATTTTTACACGCAACCCATACCGTATAAGTTTTTGGTGTTAACGATGTACGATAACTGTTTTATTAATATCAGTCGAAGTTTTCGGCTAAATTCAGCTGAATTTATTTGGATCCTATCACTGATCGCAATGAAACCAGTTTATAAACGTAGCAAATTTTTCTATTGCAGAATATCATTCTTTGTACGATAGTCGGAAAATGTACGACGACGACGATCTACCTATGTACTTGTGGCAGTCCGTCGACCAATATTACAATACGAAATAATACAATTTGTAATATTATAAGCAGTGTGTGTGTGTCGCGTAAATGGTCGTTGTCCATATATACTCATTAGCATTTTTGGTCGCGTATAACGAAACAGGACATTTAACTATATTGTATAAGTACGGGAAAATTGTGTGTACTATGCAAATTATAATATGTAAATCCATCACTAGTCGCTGTACACACAATATTATTGTATTCGTAAATACACATATACACAAATTACAATAATGTTATTTTATAACGTTTATACTTGTAATAATAATAATAATATTATTATTATTATAATATCGTATACACGTATTTATTAAAATATACAGGATACAACGTTTATACCTAACTTCAGGAGAAGGGGTGTCACTAAAACATAGTGACGTCTATCCTACATACAGTTCGAGATTCTATATAGAAAACAGATTTTTAGCTTATTCATATATTTATTCTAATGTTATAATACGATGTACCGATGGAACTTGTAAAATATTCCATTAATAGTACGTATTATTTTCCGTATTAAATAGATCACCTTGTAACTGTTTTTGACGTAATAGTGCGTCGGTAGCAGTTAAAGGGTTAAAAGAGTTTGTAAAATATATACTCGAAAAATTCTTAAGCCTTTAAAATATGATATTCAATTTATTCAAAATGTATTTGTATGACTGAAAACCTAAAAATCCTCTTTCTATAGACTCACAATAAGTAATTATTTGCGAAAAGGAAATCGAGAACATGCTACGATATTATTAAAAATTTGCAACAAATTTTGTATACGATATAATAATAATAATATTATAATGCGTGAGGTGGATTTTGTGCGTAGTATAATTATTTTTCATAGGTATTTCAGATTTACTCCATTGATTGGCTACTTGTATTGCCGCATCTGTTACATGGTGGGGGGCATGGGTAAGAGCCTGCACTCGGCGCCCCCTGCATAACGATATAACCCTGCAGACCAGGAAATATGGTGAACGAATCTTACATCTTCTCCTGTTTCTTATCTTCACCTTCTTATGCTCACGGAAAGTCAGTTATACCTACTCTTATTCTCGTCTTTCGTATCAAGCGGCTAAACACTATATATATAAACATCATGCTCCACACCATGACCTCACCTAATAAAATGTCTCAATTAGTTTTCCATTCTCTTATAGCCACTTTTACTTCGGTCTACAAGGTTAGGTATATACCTGCAGATCTTCCCAAGATTTTTGCTCACATACAAATCGTTAGTTAGATTATTGAAACATGACATCGGCGTCGCTACTGCTGTTGCGGTAACGGTCTACACTCTGTACACGGTATACGCGATTGGTCTGCGAACAAACATCGTCGCGCATCGCCTATTATAATACAATCGGGGACGAAGGCACGATAATAATATTATAATATTCCGCAAATAATAATAATATTATCTCTCCGAGCACACAAACGCTGTTTTAATAGTAATATTTGGTTTCCTACGATATTATTTTGTAAACGTGTGCATTACGCACGCGCGTATAATAAAACTCATTAACCTTTCGACCTTGTTTGCCGCGGTATAATATGGGATAATATTATAATATATATACCTACGTCAATATTATTATCAAGAAGAAATGGGGGGAAGGGGAGGGCGAAGGAAAAGAAGAAGAAGAAGAAAAAAAAGGAAAAAACCGGAGAGGGAGGGGTGGTTTTCACCGGATATAGGTCCGTTTGTACCACGTGCATGTATAGCTGGTGCATCCCCCAACGGGCGGTGAATAATGTACGATAGTATATAGGTACCTCCGCCACCGTGTGTACCTATACGCATATTACGAGCATACGACGAGGCTCGTTCAATTTTTAATAAGTTATATTCTCCTCGTTATACGATACCTATGTATAAAGGTATTACAATTTATTCGCATTATTATGGGTTAGGAGGCGGTGGCGGCGGCGGAGGCGGTGGGAGCGGGGTACGGTTTATTGTAACTCTCGACGTTTATTAATTTTACGCGTAGGTATATACATGCGAGAATATATAATATACAAAAGAGGGGCCGTAAAAAATATTATGCGAAAAGTATATATAATAATATTATAATATTTTAATCGGGAAAAATATTCAACTATAACTTACCTACGTACGTATATATATAAATAGAAAAGACTAAAGACATAATATTTTAGCTATACCTGCCTTTTATTATGCTTAATATTATATTCCATTCGAAAAATAATTTATTCGAAAATAAATTATCGAAAACGGTCGTATAATAATATTATATATAATATTAATATTAATAATAATATTGAGTATTTTCGTCGACAAATATATATTCGGGGGGCGGGGTCGGTTAATCTTTCTCTGTACCTACGTCTTATAAAGAAAACCAGAACCATAAAAAAACCTCAAAATATTCCTATATTACTTCGTCCGGGAACCTTCGGACTATTTAGGGGCGAGGTGTGGTTGTCAACATCAGTACCTTCTTGCTATTTTTATCTATAAGGTTTTGTTAAATTAAGTTAGATCTAGGTTTTGATCGAACATTTTGTGTAAACCACATTATATTTCAAAAAATGTTTTTAACAATAATTGATCTGGTACCCGGTGGGGAAGAGGGAAATATTGTTGCACTTATAAAATGTGAGTATGCTCCCTTATAAGAAATTGAAATGGAAACTATGTTTCGACCGCCTCCATTCGCGACTTTATAATATCATGGAACAAAATCGACAACCTATATATACGTCAGATAGAGGTAACATTTTTTAAATTCTTTAATTGGTTTCTACTTTTCTATTATCGTGGGGAAATAACTATTCAAGTTCCTCGATACTTGCCTGAAAGGTTTTTGTAGGTATCACTAATGGTTGAAAAATATAAGAACGAATAATGATGGTTAGACTATAATATAATATTTAAACCTTAACCAGTGACGAACTGGTTGAAATCACTAATTTGTAGTGGTGTTAGATATTCTTACAGAAATTTAATGTATATTTACGACAAACAATTGAATTTTTAAATGTGTCTGTATAATGAAAAACTATACGATCTTGTACCACCGGTCAAACAATATACAGTTTGCCAAACCGTAATATATTTGAATCAGTGAAAAGAAAAATACTTGAAATTAATATGTCTTAATATTTTTGGTGGTCAAAAGGAAACTCAAAAAAAATTCAACTCTAGCAACGATAACAATATAAAAAATTTCCGTTGTAAAGGGGTGAGTGTAGAAAACTAAAACAACGATAGTTTCCCTAGAAACGTAATATTTCACGAGGTGAAAACTAACGGAGTGACATGTTCCCAGTATACACACTCGAACATTTCGATGTTGAAAATGTACAATCACAAAATTATGCTTCGTACTTTTCGTATCATAAACAATTATTGTTTTTACAAATAAACTAGCTGTACCGCCCGGCGTGGCCCGTGCCAATTTTATTTTTTTTATCCATATTCCTATTTGGTTTTAACAGTGTCAGTAATAAATAAAAACAAATAGGTGGAAAGTGGATAGTCCACCTTTGGCGGACTAAAAATGTTCTGTTATGACATTTGTTCATGATTTTTATATGAAAAATATCGAAATCCCGAATTTTGTTTTGTTTTTGTTTTTTTTTTTGGGGGGGGGGACGGATTTTAAAGGAAGTGAAGCCTTAACTATACTATTAGGGAGTGGGGACAATGTTCAACAAACAAAAGTTCAACAGGAGGAAAGCGCGAGCGTGTACCGTATTATAGCTAATCGTCGCTTCCTAATCGATAATCTTTTTGTCCCTTGCGTTGAGCGACCAATATTGGATTTCCTTTTGGGCATTTTGTCAGGGAAATAGCAATTGGAAAGAATATAAGTGAAAAATTGGTATGTAGTTGAGTCGTGTGAGTGAATCTCTCTACGCGCGAATAACAGCGTTAGAATAATTATTTATTATTTATTATTTACGTACTATTTGTTTCGAAAATTAAAATTTTTTATGAAATAATTACGCAAAGATAGAGTGTAACAAAAAATGGCACATAGATCTTTATAATTATTACCATAAATATGTTTTAACTAACCTTTTAATTTTTTATTTCATCTCATCCGTGTTACTAAGGTAATCCATGAAAATAAATAATTTAATAATACCTGAAAACCGAATTTTAGGGGATGGTTTTTAATAGAGGATAGATTTCAATAGCTATAAATCTTCTCCGGACAACGCGGATCATTTTGTAAAAAACCACGTAAATATTAATCCAGTAGTTTTTGATATTAGCCGTTACAAAGATTTAAATTGCGTTACAGTTTCACATTTATATACTATACTCAAACCGAATTTGAAAGAATCTGAAATCTCACATAAATTCTGTAGTTTTCTCTGGCGACCAAACCTGAAAAATGATGTTTTTGACAGACCGTTTTTTTTTTCAATAAAAAAGAAACAGTCTTATTTCCATGGTTTTCTGTACACAATCTAGTTTTGTTTACAATATATGTTTAAAAAAAAGTAAAAATGTTTTTTTTTTGTTTTAGTTTTCTGAGCTATTCATCTAATTTTTCTTTTCATAAAAACTTTATTTAGGGTTAAACGAATATTGAAAAAAAAAACAACAGCCAAATCGGTTCAACCATTTTCAAGTTTTGCGCTTATCAACGTTTTGAGCGATTAATTTTTATTTATGTACTTATACCTCAAGATCAGGACATAAGATCAGTAATAGACTTATGGCCTGCCAAGTCAAGTCAGATGGACTTAGCTATTCCCTAGAAAAACTGATTTCGCTACGCTTCTGCTACTTAATTACTATAATACATGGTGGTATGTATGCCAGACGTGTACTAATTTGGCCAATTTTGGACACTGATTGTATTAAAATATAGTAATAAATAAGTAATCAAAAGACGAAAATACGAGTACAGCATACTAATTACTATACTAATATAGTACTAATTATTATTATTTTATCGAGGTTCGAATAATTTTTTGAATAATATCTCGGCGCGGTAAACGTAATACTTCTATACATTATAATATTATACAATACAATATTATTTAATATTATAAGCTGAAAACTATAGATACGGCACGATTTATTTGCTAAAAGGCACGAAAAGTGCGTGTGAAAAAAAATATATATGTATTTTAATATTATACAAATAAAAAATAGATAAATAATTATTATTATAAAACACATTTTAAAATTATAGGTACGTGACAATTTAAAAAAGTATAAGAGATCGAGTTACGATTAGAAATATTTAGGATTACGCACAACGCGCGACTGCTGCTATTTATCGCTCTTTCGTAAATAATTATTTTTATATAATGGCATCTATTGGGTATCTACATACAATTAATATTATCTACGTGTATTTTTCATACTACAGGATTAATAGTAATAAATTACTTAATGCAAAATTACAATTGCAATGACTATATTTTATTATACAGGGTATCCACAAAAGAATGTTTGGGTTTTGAACATGAGATATTTATTTTCAAAACGAAAAAAAAATAAAATAAAACAAATCCACGACTAACGAAAACGATCTGAGATCGTCGATCTCTACATTATCTAGTTGCTTTTTTTAATTTTCTGGTAAAATTCATAAGTGTTTGCCCTTAGTGATGTGAACGAATTGATATTCAAATTGGTTGATTAAGTTCATCGACATATCCATTATCCATCGGCAATCGTGGCTTGTACATTTAACCTAACCCTTCGAAAAACTTCAGAAAAAAAAAAATCAAACGGTGTCAACAGTCGGATGACCTCGGGGGACTGAAGTACAATGAGAGGTCCTGAGCTAGGTTTTTGTTTAGGTACCGGCGGACGAATAGATGACGCTACTGATGCCAACGAGCGGAGTTTTCGTCTTGTTTCAAGAATATGAAATCTTCTGAAAAATGTCGAAATTAAGGTTGGCCAGTTTTTAAGCATATCCAAAAAAAAAAATAATAATTGCAGTGATTTTAGTAAAAACAAAAAATTTTCTGAAATAACATCAAAAAAATAAACATTCACCGTGAACACTAATGAATTATCTTCGGAAACTTAATAAAACTAGATAATATGTAAGTAAATTTGGTCGGTGATGGAGTTTTGTAGATTATTCGTTTTGAAAATATAGTTCTTCAAAACCCAGACATATTCTTTTGTGGGCACCCTGTAGATTCGTATTGTAAATATAATAATATGCGGTTGAATTATATTATTATTATTTGACGGAATTTCTATACTATATCGATCGTGTCTCCCCTTCATGGCACGCGGCGTACAGAATTAATTATTTTCAATTATTACAATATTATTATTAACATCGTATATAAAGGGTACGAGACGAAAACAAGACGACAGAGTTCCTATATAATTATAATAATAATAATAATGGAAATTATTATTACAATACGATATTATTCAAATATTTAAAACAATATTACTATAGGTCTACCCGAGGGCCAAGTCGGGTGGTTCCGAATCAATAAATTGAATTATGCTATACTATAATGTCTCTACTATATATTTAACTATAATATTTCAGTAAACACGGTCCGAACTAATCTTAGCATGTTTTAAAGGAATTTTGGTAATGAATATTAGGAAATTATCTATTTTACTTGTATTAGGCGTTTTTGTTTTTTTTTTTTTGATCATATTTAATTTTCCTAACATATGGATCTGGAACCAATCCAGGGTTCTGTGAATATAAGCGTGGTACCCTAACCAACCACTAGGTGGCTCTTATGTCAAATCTAATTTATATTTTAAAATATACAGTATATTACCCGGGATATGTTTTTTATTCAGAGAGGGAGATGAGAATTCTTCAGAACTCTCTTCGTCAAAGTACTGTGAAAATTTTCAAGTGATTTCGAGATAAAAAAAATAATTGTATAAAATCCCGACTTAAACGACTGTATTCATCCCGGCGGTTTCAGCTATATAGAAACCGGAACCGGGTGTGACGGAGTGGAAGGGCTGCCGGAAATGTATTTCTGATGACGACGTTTGTCCCTCCCTCCTTCTCTTAAATTCCGCGGATTTTTCATTTTTGTTTTATTGTCCACTTGTTTAAACGGATTCCTATGTAATTCCTATACCCTGTTGACCGGCACCATGCCCGCACGTGCTGAACTGCAATCACGGTCACGGTAACTGTAATTGGTTGTTCTTGCGGTAGTGTCATAGTGGTCTACAGATGCCTCCCTCCCTTCATTTACCATCATATCTAAAATCCCCGGAAGTTTTTTAATGTTAGGGAATCTCTAACGCTAAAATTAACGGGAAACCGACAGTACTTTATAATAATTTTTGAATTTTCAAACGTAGGCGAATAGGAACAGGGTTTTTAAATTTCTATACGAAGCTCAATCCTTGAATTTGGTTCCTTTTTTGTACTTTATTTTTGTTTTTGATTCTAAGCAGGTTCCTTTATTGGCACTTGCAAGGAAGAAAAAATTACTTTAAAGATTTATACAAGCTCCCCTCAAATTCGATTTTTGTTGCAATACGATTTATTGTCGCTTTTTGTGGGAATATCCTACACACTCGCAATTATAGTGGTATACTATTTTTATTTGTTTTATCATTTTGTTTGTGTTTTAAAAATAACTCGTGGAAAATATGTATAAAATAATTTTTTAAAGAATTCAATAATTGCATGTGATTAGGAAAAACTCTACGTGCTGCGTTGTTACACAACAACAGCGAGACTGAGATTTCGTTTCTCCGCCCGATCGCCTCGAACAGATGAAAGCGAAATGAAAAAAGTTTACACGAAATAGCGTTTCAACGACCTTATATAATATATGAGAGTTCAGCGTTCAACTGCCGATCTTTTAGTAGGATAATACAACTGAATCCGTAATGTCGTCTGTAACACAAGTTTATAATACGAGTAAACTAATATCAATTATCACCCATTATATTATCGTGAAACAAAAAATTGTAATTTTATCGAATTTTGTTAAAAATTATTTAATACAAATTATCGTTGTCAGTTTAATATAAAATATAGCGGAAATCACAATCCACAATAATGCAATATTTAATTTTGAAACAAATTTTGTTTTTATAATATGTATTTAGTTCATATTATCTTGTGACTTGAATTTGATGAATAAGATCATTTTAGTGAAACAGTAATTATAATCGTAGTAAACATAGATATATAATATGCAATCATAGCATGGCTAAGTACTTCTTGTAGGAGGTGCAAACAAAAAACCGTTCACCCCATCCACCACAACAAAATTACTCAGAGATCCTAAAAATTCAAAAACTAATTGTTATAAAGTAATTTAATTATATTTTATATTTTATAACTCTAAACATCGTTGAATGATTAGTTTTTAACACTTAAAATTCTTCAATGGCTCCATCAATAGTAAACTTCAGTTACAAAATGTTGTTTCACAAATATTATGAACATTGATTCGAGTGTTACTTGTGTGATATTACTTCCAAATTTTGGTTTCGCAATATTTAATTTGGAAAATGACTGATTGTGATTTGTATATGATCAAAAAAGTTAAAAGTACTTTAAATATATTAGGGAAAATGTCATATTTTGATAATTTTTGTATAGCCAGCAGTATATCGTTTTTGTAATTATATTTAATTTATAATTTAAGAACCTAGGCACGACTCGCAGGATGTGTTGTTACACACTCTGCTCACCCGTAGCCACTCTTATCTCTATGTTGGGATAAAACAAATTATATTTCGGTTTAGACTATATTAAAACAGTGTGAACAAAGTTTTAGAGTAATTTTTAATATTAATTCATTTAAATTAGTGTAAATGTGCTCCTATAAGTATACAATATGAAATTTATAATTTCAAAATATTTAATTAAACACAACCGGCAAAGTCTATAAAGTTGTAACCGGATCTATTATTTTAGGGATTTGGAATTGTGCGAAACCATAAATGTGTGGTGCCGTTTTAAACAGCGCAATAGACTAGAGGTTTTAATTCGAAAAACAAATTTGATAACAGGAATACAAAAAATATAGTAAATTCAATTTATTCATTTATTTAGTCACTACTGTCGAAATCATGTTATTAAGTTATGCATTGTATTCCAATATATAATAATATATCAATTAACGTAATATAAAACTGTTTCAATAATTTGTGTGTTGCAATAAAAAAACTAAAGTACCATATGCTGTTTCGGTGTGTGTGTGTGTGTGTGTGTATATATATATACGTAGTATAGATCGATTTAGTCTTCAACTATAAACAAATATAAATAATAAAAACACGTGCGTAGAATATTACACAACGAATATTGTAGGCTTACACATGGAAATGTCTTTTTTTTTACATGCCGCACACAAAATATGTTTTATTTAAGCCAAAGTTATAATAAAAAAAAATTTAAAAAAAAAGGTATTACGATGTGTTATCATAACGTATTTAGTGCGAGACGAATATTATTAAAATTAATACTTACAAGTCATCGGCGTGGACGTGGATGCAAGCCAGGCTTGAGAACTTTCGAACATTTTGGCCTAGAATCATATACAAACAGAAAAATTTAATTATGAAAAAAAAAACAAAATATAGGTATACTTTGATATTTTAATATTATTAAATATGTGTATACATATATATATATTTTTTTTTGTAGAAAGCTAAATAATATGCAAGAAAGTATAGAAGGAGAAGAGAAGTCCCGTTTAAATTGTTAATTAATAACGCGCTGTTTTTTAAATGCTTTATAGCCACGTTTTTTTTCACCCCAATAACTTTTTTCTGTGCAATACCTAACGTAGTAACGTCTTATAACCTTTGGACTTGGCGCCGTGCGGTTTATTCGTTAAAAATTATGAAATCCTTAACGATTAATTATATACTCATGGGGATGGAGGGTTTTCAGAGGGAGAAGTTCGTAAAATATTATTATAACCTTCTGTCTAGTTAAAAAGAAATAATAACCATGGAAAGCTTTGTGCACAAATGTAATAATTTTCGAATTCGTCCGACAAGTGTACAACTCGTTTGTGCACATTTACATTTTTTACAACTCATCGTTTGCGTACCTATATATTCAAAATCACAAGTCGTTTGCGGATCTCACAGATTTTAAGACATCTAAAACGCGTTGACCACTTAAAATTTTGAGATTCTAAATCGTCTTATATGTTTATAAACAGTATTGTTCGCTTCCACACGTTTCAAACAAATTATTTTGAAACGTCAACTTCTATTGCGATGTGCTGATGTATATAATAATACGATCGCACTGTTAGCTGACAAAAGACTGCAGCAGTTAAAAATAAAATAACCATTCGAATTATATATTAAAATCGATATGCGGTAAACATAATACATATATATATATATAGATAAATAACTCTTTATTCAATCTACTAACAATATTTAATCACGTAAGTTATTTTATGTAAACTAAATCGTTAAGACTTTCTGCAGGTCAAAGGTTTCACTCACCCCGTATAAAACAGTATCGCCAGCGCTGTTGCATTTGCCATAGACATATTAATATTTGGACAGCACATCCAGCAGCCGACAGGTTAGGTTAATCTGTCATAGGTTGCAGTTAGAAAGAGATAGCATAGCCAATATTTGTCGCATATCATATGACCTAATACTATATGGCATATACTATCTTTTTCTAACAATCTTGTTAAACTTTTCTTTCTTATTATTAACGGGTATACCTAGATGGAGTTAGTTGTATGCTATATTGGCTAAACAAATGCTAACACCGTAGACGTATGGTATATATAATATATATATTATATAGACATAGATTGCGCATTATTAGTCAAATATATTGAATACAACATAGTAATATGTGCGAGAGAAACTTACGCACAGTTGATTTTTTAAATGAGATTATAATTAATTTGTATAATACTCCTTGATAATAATTGAGATAAGAATTGAATACCGATAAGGATAGCGTTCATATAATTTGAAATTCAAAAAATGTATATTCAATTATTATTGTATAGTATGCAGTATGTATATTTCGGTGCATTATAAAATAGTTTATTCGTTATGTGTATCTATATTATTATGAATACCTGTAAAATATAAACTTAGATAACCCTGGGCTTCCACACGAGTTTTCTCAGTGAGGTCCAGTAATCTTTTCGATATAAATTTAAATAAAAAAAAAAATAATAATAATAATATAAACTCGTTGAAAAATTCAACTATGAGTATGTAATCTCTCTTGCATATAGTATGTTGGCTTTGGCGTGTTATACGTAATTATAAGTTTATATAGTCGATTCCTGGACTTTTCTGGTTTCGTATCTCTTAGCAATCAGTCCATTTTTTATATTATTATATAGGTCTATGGTATATAGGTACCCGCACAGACTCTTATATCGCGTTTCTTGTCTTATTACGACGGCGGGAATAATGTTCCCGGGTTCGTGTTATATATATATATATATAAAAATATAATAATAAACATTTATGTAAAATCGATTAACGCCCTCTGTCGTCGTCGTTGAGAAAATAATATTATTATAGAGAACGCGTCATCATTTTAATATTTTTCACAAACGAGGCCTATATAATATTATACATGTATACACGAATATACGATATTATAATAAATTATTATTACGTCGTCGTCATATCTATAATACTATGAAATTTAAATTTGTTTTTAATCCCGAGGCTGACGATTGTGTACCCCGTGCGTTGACGCGCTCGCAAGAGGTCCACATCGTTTACAATTGTAAATATACTTATAGGTACATATATACGTCTCCGGTCGAGAACAATAAAAAAAATAAAAAAAAAAAAACCAAGAAAGAGATATAATAATATTTACATAATTTTAAGTATAACGTATTACATAAATTATTTAACTATTACACGGATTAAAATTCTATTAGTATAATAGAATATAATATCTAAATATCTATGTCCAGAATCTCGAACGATGTAGAGAAAAAAAAAAACAATAATATGTAAGCAAAGTATAATAAAATACGGCGACGGCGATGGGCCAACGACCCGCCGATGCAATCGCATATTCGTCAATGCGACTAACAAACTGCTGATATATAGGTACTGTCTACGAACTTTTAAAATATTCCGAACGTATTTTTACCAATTTTATTTTATTCCCGCATATATATATGAAATAATTATTCGTACCTATATATTACGTATAATATAATAATACAAATATTCGGAATAACATTACATTATTATTATATATAATATTATTATCATAAAAAAACTATACCGCGCTCGGAAATGTATACTTTATGGAGTATTCGTGATCGATACCCGCGCGCGCGGTGACAACCGAAAATAACAAATGTATATAACCGTCGTGTCTCGTTATTTCATATTCTAGATAACTATATCCTATCATGTCCATGCACATCAGATAAATAGACCGATCATAAAGTCATGATGTACAAATAGCACTTGCGGTTTTTTCTCAGTGTAGTGTACGTATATATATATATATATATATCATGTTCCTCGCGATAATTCTGAATTCGCATTCCTCGTGGCCATAATATTAATAATCGATTCGGCCGTTGTTTTTTTTTTTTGTTCGATTTCTAGTACCTACTTAAATTTTTTTTTTTTTTATAACTATCATGGAAAACAACAAAAACACATTTTTTCTGTCACGGTAAATCGCACATTATCTGTTTCTCTCGACCATAAATGTTGGCTTCGTTGTATCTATTTATCTCATGTCTAATATTGCATTCGTTATTATAATTTTTTCCTATTAGAATAAGGTGTTTTTTCTTTCTCTCGAAAACTGCACTTTACTTTCTCCAAAAGCTTCCTCCCAGTTAGCATATACCTTCATGGCTTTATACGATATTTGTTTAACCTTCGCACACTTGAATTTTGGAAGTTCAATTGAAAAATATACAATATTTTTTTTTCTTTATTATTGATTTTTTTTTTTTTTTTTTTTTTTTTTTTTTTTTTTTTTTAAATATAAATGATCTCCGATTAATTTGTTTTGTAAATCAAAAGTATGGGGAAAAAAAATCGTGTATAACCCGCTTCTATTTGCGAAGGAACTCGCGAGTGAAAAATGTCCAAATTGTGTACGAAAATAATAATTCATTTGATAACGCGAATAACGCACTGAACAATAAACAAACATATAATAACAATATCACACCATCGTCACTCGAAAACGGTTTTAACGTGAAAGGGTGGCAGCGGTTAAGTCTGTGTATTATGTAGGGCCCACGGAGTGGTTGTGGGATTTACAGGTCGAAACTTTTACGCGACGGAGGGCGTTTCGAAACATTGTAAACACGCGTTTTCACCGTCACCCGTCACCGCGTAAGTACGTCCGGAGCCGTCTAGCCGTCGCGCGTCGATTGTTCAATTTTTCCGCAACAAAACCGGCGGCGAACACACAAAAAACAGACACGCTCGTTGATAAATAGTTTTATGCGACACGAGACTATACGTATAACATTATTATGTTAATACGATGATATGTTTTAATACCGAACAAATTAGTTAAATCTGCTGCAGGGATTTGAATGCGGCCTAAAACAATAAAAATAAAATAAGAGCAATAATGCAAAAGTGACTTAAATATCTCATAAAGGTTAAGCTATAATGGTTATACTTATAACCGAACCCTTACTGAGTAAATGTAAATTTATTTCTAGATTTAGTTTTTTTTTTTTTATAAAGCTTTAAAACTAAAACAATCGTCCGTGTGTTTTCGTCGCACATTTTTGAGAATTCGTATAGAGTCGAAAAAGTTGTATTCACATAATAAATCGGAAAATAGTTTTACGGGTGTCATCAAAATTTAAACTTAAAAAGCTTATAGAAAAAAATTGTGACTACAGATTTTCGATGTTATGCCGCGAGAACAATATACGATGATCCTTCAAATTGTATATCTTTTTAGAAAACCAAAAAAAATTAATCCACATAAACTAAACAAAAATAGTTCAAAAATTGCAAGAGTACTGTGATAATTGTACCATGACTATATAGAAAATGCTAATATAAACATAAATATTCGGTGAACATTTTGGATGTCTACGATTGTTTACACTTAACTGAATTACAATAACAATTAACATCGAAAGTTGTTTATAGACACAAATAAAAATCAATGCCAACTATATATAATTCTGAGCAAAGTTTAATTAAACATGTTTTAAAACGTTGTAATTTTTCCGATTTTCGTCTTAACTTGGACTTAAAAAAAAGCTTATAAAAACCACTAAATTACCCCAAACTTATTTTCGCCACTAAGTTCAACTTATGATGCACTTAGTGTACAATTTTTAAGCATTTCTGTTCGGGCAAAATAATTTTTCCCATATAAAACCAAATAGAAACTATATAAACTGAAAAATCGCCAGGATGTTTTTTTAAAATTTGATCACATTTAGAAAAGGCTATTGTATGTATTACGTGGTATTTCAGATCTTTACAATTATTTTTAATGAATTACAGCGAAAAACAAAATTGCAAAAAATGAAACTTTTTTACTGGCATCAATTGTCGTTTTTCTTATATATTACGTTTTTCTCCGAGCTTTCTCGATTATTATAAAATAATAATTCCTACTCGGAAAATAAAAACAAAATTACCTTTTTAATTCATTAACTAGATCTAAAATACTTAGCTCAGAATTTTAAACAGCATACAACTATAATTTTGAAACTGTTTTTTTTCCCACGTACACAATATTATTATATTTAGAAATTCTCGAATCGACGGCGCATCAATAATAATATTCACGTAGAGACAAATTATTAAGAATGATAATATTATAATATCGTTAAGTCAAACGACGTACAATTTACTCACAATGATATTATAACAAATTAGTTATTGATTACCTATAATATTTTAATATTTTAGATTTACGTATAGGTATACACCACAATCTACATATTTAGAATTGTAAATTAGTTAATCACTTGGTCGTCGAATTTTACGATTCGTGTATGGCACCTACTATATAACGACGTATACACGACGTAATGTAACGATATTAATAGGTTTTATAAATAATTTCGTATACGGAATAATATTTGGTATATCTCACAATCATATTTTAGATTCCGAGCGTAGCGATAGAGCTATTTGTTTTACAATGCTGTTCATTTTTTCTTCTTCTTTGTTCTAGTCGGTGGACACACACGTTTTTTCCTAGTCAACTTACTCCGATTTTTACGTGTAACAACTTTTCAGAAAGTTCAAATTGTCTAGATTGTACTTTAAAGAGGTCATTTTTCGGTATTTTTTAAATAAAAGCACTAAGTGGGGGAAAAACGTAGAAAAATATACAATTTCACGATTTCATTATTTTATAAAAACACGGACTACGTTATCTACCAGAAAAAATGATTTAATCAAAAAATCACAAGACTCCTTTTTTGTTGTTTTTTTGTTAATTTTTTTACGGTATCATCGTTAAAACTTTTGAGCTTTTAAGGAATTTTAATTTTTGGGAGTTTTTTGATTTAATTCGGTTATAAATACACGTAAAGACTTGAAAATTAGTAATAATACTTATATTGGACTTACCTAGACGTGGTAAAATTTCCAAATTGATCGGACTTTTTTTTTTTAATAAGCGTTTTGAAATCAAATGTAACGAAAATCGCAAAAAAAAAATTACGGCATCTCAAATTAAGTATTACCGAACTGTACTCGGAATCGTCTTACGTCAAGCAATAGTTTATCGTTGTTTACAGATATAAATGAAATAACGTTATATATCCTTCCTTCCCAACTCCTCACCTACAACAGTGGCCGTTCCTATCCCCAGTATCAGTTCTTTTTATTTTTGGAACACATAAAATATAATATCAAATAATTATTAATACAGCCGCAGTTTCGAGATTTGTATTGAATTAATCTCGTTTTTAGACATACTCGCTACACAATAATATATAATATGTTTGCTGATCATTAGCGTAGGTACGTGTATATTATAATATTACGTAAAATATATTTATCGTGTATCAGACTATTAAAATAGTTTATTACGATTAATTTAAAAAAAATTTGCTCTACAGTTTATAATATAAATATATAGAGATATTTTATAGTATTAACAAAAAAACGTTCTGAAAATAACGTGCGGTTCATTATAATAAAATTGATTAAACTATCTACATGAGACCGTCAGGATAAAAAAAAAAAATGTTCAGTTTTACCTGATTTCATTTTTAACGTTTCTTATCGAGGTGAACGCAATTTATATGTGTAACCTAAAATGTTTGCAATAAGGTGTTTTGTTTTTTGACCAGAATTTCGTTCATGACATTATAACTTCCGTACGGATAATCGCGGATTTGTCTTGTCATCGCGCGGAAAACACGAGAATCGGAAATAATCTTTCGGAAATAATTAAAACATGAATTTCGCCAAAAATTGGAATCTTTCGGTTATTGCGCTAAACCCTTAATACATTATTATAAAATATACATAAATATAATGATATAATAATATGAAATATATAATAAACCTATATAAATACATTAATATACATATTATTATCCGTGGAACTACAACGATTTGTTTTCGATATTCTAATTTCTCAGCGAGATAGGCACTAGCCTTCAACCTAACTCGGTTAAAAATTAAAATATCCAAACAAAATCTATGTGGTTGCACAGATGGGGGGGGGGGCGTTGCGTTCTCCTAATACTCTCATAATTCATGATTTTTCATTAGGTTCAATAACATAAATATGACACAGGTACGCGTTCGGAGTTTTGTATTAGGCAGGTATAATTTGTTGAACCTATTCCGGCACAAAAGAAGAAACTACCGCCATGACTGGGAGTGAAAAAACAATAACAAAAAAATCAATACTTAGTCGAAATTTATCATCGTCCGTATACCACTATAAAATGATCCCTCCTTCCGGTGCGCCCCTCTCATCAAGACGAAGATGAGGAAGAGGCGAGATTTCGGGTTGAAATTACATTTATTTTTCCGCTGCAGCGTTTACCATTTTTCCCCATTACAAGATAGCCATCGATTTATTTTCCCGACAGGAGCGGCGACGGTGATACGGAAAACGACGGACGGGGGGGGGGAAACAAATACACACACCGGCATACCCAAAACCGGATACTATATATATATTGTAATAATAATAATCGTAATCGTAAAATATAATATTAAAAATAATGATAATAGCAGTCTGTAGCATGATAATAATAATAATATGAATATGTACGACTCTCTACGGCGACGGCAGTTGAACATTGCAGTTATTTAACAAAAAAAAAAAAAAATATATACACATATATAATATACGAAAATACGATATTATTTCGCCCCGTATGGGGGGGAAAAAAAAAAAAAAAAAAACCCGAACGAAACGAAAAAAAGAATCGATGGAGAGAACGGCGGTGCAACATTATACACACTACTACTATAGTACTACACTCGTTTTTTTGTTTCACACAACCGCGATAATAATAATATTATTAAAGACCATATATACATATATATATTATTATATACGTATATACGATGGGTGTACACTGTACGCGCGCTCGCACACACACTCTAGCGCACCGACACTGCACCAACACCGAACATAATATCGTAGTATATATTATTATTATTATATATATATATATATATACATATATGGCGTATTGGTTTATATTGTATAAATATAATAATAATAATAATAATATCGTATATAGTGTTATGCTGAATAATACATTTTTATTATTATTGCACATACACACACACACACACGTAGAATAAATATATATGTGTATATATATATATATATATACGCACTCTCGTTTATTATCATTGTGTGCGCGCGCGCCGCCGTGTTACGATTCTACCACGACCGAGAGCAGCCAGCTATATAATATATAGAGAGACCCCCCCAGCATATTATATAGCAGCTATTATTATTATTATTATTATTATTATTATTATTATTATAGTTATGGGTTATTATTATTATTCCGACTGTACGTGTATAAATATATATACATACATATACAATATACCCCCCAAAGCACAACAACTGCTGCTGCTGCTACATTAATAAAAATAATAATAATAATAATAATATAAAAGTCTCGGGGAATAAAAATATATTATTATATTCGGTAACCCTCTTCTTCTTATTCCCCTCCTCCGGCCCGGCTCTCCCTGTATAATATTTTATATATATATATATTATACGAGGTTCGTACTGCATTTTTACATTATTATAGACATTACAATAATAACAATATATAAGAAGGAAAGGAAAAGATATTTTATATTATTATTATTATTATTATCATTATTATACGAACGCAGAACGCAGAACGCAGAACACATAACAACCGAGGGGGGCTGTAATAATAATAATATTTAACTATACCGCTGCAGTCACGTAGCTCGGTATATTAAAGTAATTATTATTATTGGGTAGAGGAGCCGAATATTATGTGTCTTTTTGTTCTATTCTCGGCGAACACTGCCGTACACTGCGAGAGACGCGGAAGATACCACCGGGGCAATAATAATAATAATA
Organism: Cinara cedri; assembly: GCA_902439185.1. Classification (NCBI taxonomy): domain Eukaryota; kingdom Metazoa; phylum Arthropoda; class Insecta; order Hemiptera; family Aphididae; genus Cinara; species Cinara cedri. The sequence goes on from CABPRJ010000055.1 coordinate 217,815, forward strand.
ATAACATTACACAGACGGGCAGAGACGGAGGTCTGATATCAGAGAGAGAGAGAGAGGGAGTGAGACGGAGTGGGAGTGAGGAGAGGGCCAAAGAGAAAATGCATAATAATAATAATAATAATAGTAATAATAATAATAATAATAATAATAATAATAATAATAATAA
>CABPRJ010000055.1:218129-287237 GCA_902439185.1 Cinara cedri
GAGGGAGTGAGACGGAGTGGGAGTGAGGAGAGGGCCAAAGAGAAAATGCATAATAATAATAATAATAATAATAATAATAATATAATATTAATATTATATATCGTATACACTATATACTGTATAGTGTATGCGTGTGTAACGCGCAGCGAGCATTGTGTGTACACAACCGGAATAAAATAAATATTAACAATATTTTTTTTAAACATTGTCGCGGGGGCGCGACTACCGCGCGCGGTAGATAACGCTTATCTCTGCGTAAGTATATTTATATTATTATAAATAATATCGGCGGCAAGGCGACCCGAGTCGCGGCGATGTCGGTTAGGGGCGGCGGGAAACGAGGCAACTGAAAACATCTCCGTGGCGGTTTTACCGCCACGGAAATCTCGGCGGCCGCCGCTTTCGGCGCCCGTTCTCGATGTAATCATTCGCGTAAAATCTCGTCGTCTACACGTCGTATTATTATAACTGTCGCCGAAGAAAACCGGTTTTCTCGATTTCGTGAAATTTGAAAATTATTTTCCACCTTTTTATGATAAGACGTGTCTACCCTACCATACCATCTACTGGCCGTTTACACATTTAAGGGGAAGACGTACGATCGTTTCACGGACGAATATCACGGTCTAGAGTCTAGAATCTAGATCAATTTTGAACGGGAAAAAAAACGTTTAAACTCTATGAATTCTTGTCGATGTTTCCTTCTTTTTATTTAGTACGAGTTTAAATTCATTTTGCTTAAATGAATTCGTATCCAAGCGGTACAGAAGTAAAATATTTTCCCGACAAATCATAGAAAAGAAGTATACGAACTGCAAAGTCATATCGTTTTTTAAAACAGAAAATAAAATTTGGTACAGGAAGTATGTTGATTTTAAATTGTTACGATCGTGTATAATATAGTACCTATAACAATAACATCATAAATTCGGTTTGAAACGTTTGACATTTTCGGGTATTTTCGAAAGTATAACGTAGTAACTGTTAGGTATTTTTATTAAAACGCGTGTGTTTATTTTATTTTATCGCAAAACGGTTTTTCGGCTGTTAAAAGTGCTCCAATTTTTTGATGTCATACATACTTTAAAAATACGAATTTTCACTGACGGTACTTTATTTAAAATAATTGTCGAAATTCCTAATACTTTTTCCGAAAATTTCGAGTGGAGCGAGTTATATTGACCTTTTTTATCTGTGGTTGTTATGTTATTTAGAGACATTTTATATTTGCGAGTTTTTAGCGTAATTTTTGTTTGGTAGGAACTTTGTGGGTAAAATTGTTTACTCAAACAGAAATGCTTTAAATCTTAAAAGGAGATTCTTTATAAGTTTTATATATATTGGTAAGAAAAATTAGAGTATAACGTAGTAATTTTTTTTAACAGTTTTGAGTTCTAATGTTGATTAAAAATTGTATAAATTACGACATATCAAAATATGTGTAACCGAACTTTGCTCAGAATCAGCAATGGATAATAATGGTTTATCGTTACTCACAAATATAAATTAAATAACTTTTATATCCTATTTGCCCATCTACATAAGCGACGCACCAACAGTATCAGTTCTTATTTTGTTCCCGATCTGTTGTATTTTATTTAAAATACGACCAGTATAATACTACTCTGTACAAAATGGGTTTTCGTTTACTGTGCATTTCTGTACGTTTTTTTTTTAATTTTAATTACCTACCCACATTAAATTTAAAACTCTAATAATAGTCAATAACTATTTGGGTGCGCGGTAGTTATAATATGTTCATTATATTGGTAGGTATTCGCAATAATATATTGGTGGATTATTATTTTTATAAGATTTGTTTTTTAACAAAATAAAGTGTACAACTTTTACTGGCCTACTTAAACATAATAATTATAATATTGTAATGTCGGCGTTAACAATACCTACCTATCTACCGTATAATATATAAAATGCAAAACACGCACAAATAATAAATTGCAATATAAACAATAATAATTGTTCACCCGTGAGCTCATATTTCCCTCCCCCTTCCCTATTTGTATCGAAGAAATATTCTTTGTAAAATAATAAAAAATCGAATACCATATATTATAATAATACAATATTATACAATGCTACAATGATATAATTTCTAAAATAATAAAAAAAAATTGTGAAATTTAAGGATTAAAATTTAAGGGCGGGGGTTGAAAGACGACACTCTCAAAAGGCAAGTCCTTATTAACACTATGTACTAATGTCAAACATATATAAAATTTTATCCCTCTGACTTCTTCCGGGGAAGACGATCCGCAGGGGTGTTGAAAACTAAAAAAATACACTCTTTCAACAACAATGCGGAAATTCATATTGAAATTCAGCCCACCACATAGAGTTCACAACATAGAATTGTTATAAAACAACTCTATAATTCCTAATTTTGAACTTATTTGTTTTCATTTACGGTTTAATACCTGTATAAAGTTGTATGTGTAAGTTTGGATTCTTTTTTTGTTTTTCAAAATTATTTATGCTGCCGGTGTAAGTAGGTATTATTTTGTACTGCGTGTATTACAGGTACGTTCGGTAAAAATACCATAAGTATATATGCGTGTACTGTAGTGTATATACATAGGTATATTATCGTATATACTCGTATATATATAATTTGAGAAAAAAACAAATTATTATAATAATGATATTTCCCTCGCGAGATTTTATTGTGCGTTCTCGTATATTATATGACTTAAAGTTTGTATATATTATAGCAGAGTCAGTGTATCTGTATTGTATATATATATATATATGTGTGTATAAAATAATTATAGCTCGTACTGAGTCGGTACATTACATATACTCGGATAGAGGCGTATATAAAAAAAAAAAGAAAAAATAGAAAAAAAAAATTATACCCAAGTATAATACACCTATAGCTATTTAGCTATCTATAACTATTATCATATTATATAGCTGGTATATACCTAATAATAATAATATCATTTTTTACGACCGTATAATCTACTTGTATGTATAATACACATACGTATACTATACATACTATACTGTACATACCTAGATGTACTCTGTAATAATAATAATAATAATAAATTATAATAATAATATGTGGAATGGAATGAGAGAGAAAATATGAGAACAATAATAATATACAGTTTGGTCGGATCGAAATACGAGTAATAGTAATCACTAATTAGTGTATAATATGTATTATTATAACATAATATACAACGCGGTGTGCAGCACTGGTGCGGTGCAGTTCCATTAGCGCGCGCCCGAGTTTCCAATTTTATTCGCCTCTCTAAAAATACATACCGAACATCGGCGATGAACATCTGCCGCCGGTTTTGTTTTTGTGTTTTTTGTTTTTTTTTTTTGATATTTCTCATTTGTCAATTTTATTATAAATAAAAACATCTGTTCCAATAAAATAATATTTTATAATATACTATATACTATTATAGTACCTATATATATATATAATAAAAATATACATATGACGGGGGGCTGTATAAAATATCGATTAAAATTATTTTTACAATATTATAAATTATACACAACGCGCTGTATTAAAATAATAATAATAACACGCATGTACGTTTGAATTTTTATTATTTTAGCCGTAAGTATAAGTTTCGAAAAAAAAAAATAATAATAATGTAACCCTCTGTGTATCGCATGACGCCGCCGTCGACAACTACAGCGGGGGGAAACAAACGCAAAAAGAGGGGAAATATATATGTATTATAACGGTCGGTTACCGATGCGAACGCGATAGAATTTAATATTCTATTATATTCTATTATATTATAATAATATCTAAAAACATATAATAATAATATATTTTAGAGATTAACGCAGTAGATCCAGAGTACCTACATAATAATAATAATAATAATAGTAATAATGATAATATACGAGTACGAGTAGAATAATATCCTACACGAATTCGGAACACAATGAATTTATAACGTCCGATGCCCCCTCCTCTCACATACACCTCCCCGCCAGCGCGTGTGTGTAATAACATTTTCGATGACGTAATATTTTATTATATCCTACATAATAATAATAATAAATATACCTATATAATAGTAGGTATAGACATACACACATACACACACACACACACACACACACACACACACACACACACACGAACACAACTACACGAGATCTACAATATATAATAATAAAATATAAATTCAATAAATCAAATAGCCTAGGTATATAGGCACGGTTGTTGTTTTCTATCGTCGTCGTTGTCGTCATCGAGAAATTGCGCGTGCAACTGCATGATATTATTATATACCGTATACGGTACAGTTGCGTATAAATAATATTTCTCTAAAAGACTTCAAAACGAATAAATTATTATTATAATATATCGGGTATATTATACTATGTTATACAGATAAGGGCCAGTGAAAGACTAAAGGATTTCTTCTTAGATAGGGATATGCGGAGAAGTTTGGCGGAAGCTGCTAAAAACCCTAGAGGCTTGTTGATTAAAGCACTTTAAATGATTTGTTTTCTAGTTATCGTTGCGATACCTTTTGTCGTATCAAAAGACTTCGTCATGCAAGCTTTCGAGTCAATTAAGAAACAATAGACATTGTCAATCGAGTACCTTATTAACGATATTATTAACGAGTTAACCATACATATTTTATAATCGAAATATGAATATATAGCTTATGATTGAGTTGATGGTATTAATATTAATATTGCTTTATTTCCATTCAATGCATTATATTTTTTTTTTTTTTAAAGTTTAAGTATATATAATAATAAACTAATAAACTGAACAAATTATGCTAAATAAAATTTTGCATATCTACTTCATGAATGGCTTGGGTTCCAATTTGTGTTTTGTCTAGCTATATTATATTTAAACTAATAAATACAATAATTAGGTGTTCAAATATTTCTATAACAGGGATCAATGCTCATACTTGAATTTTTGACTTTATGCGTTTATTATATTTGTTGATTTTTGGATTTGTCCCTACGTATCAAAGTAATCGTCAACAACACAATACGTCAAAACAAATTCAAATTATCTCGCAACGGTGTTGTTTATCTTATTAAAATCTACAAAACGGTGGTGGGGTAATTATATACAGATAAAAAACGATAAAACTTTGGTGTTGAAAAACATTGCTTTTATAATGAACTTCAAGACGCGATACATCTTTTTTTTTTGTCAAATAGTAAAGTTATTCACTCTTTTCATTATGTAAAAATGTTTTACCCATCACGCCGCGACCGTATAAAAAAATTTAAGTAAAGCTCTTAAAATATAAACGTTTCCTACCCCTCCACACAATATTTTTTATAACGGGGTATGACATATTTTCATTATTAATAATGAAATAAAATATATTATTATACCAGTTACATATTTTACGTTAATGCGTATTAAAATTTATTAATGTCGTAATAAAAAAAAAAATGAATTTCAAAAGTTTTAGCCGATATCGTTGTTTTCTATAATATTATCGCATATTTCCATAAAAACATATATTCAATTATCCAGCAGACAACGACAAATATTTTATAATTTAGAGTAGTAAATTATTATTGAAAACAAAAAAAAAAACATTGATCGCGTCTGCACGTGGCGTACCTACCTATAATAATATATTGTATAACATCGGTTGACTGTAGACATCATAAAAATAGAAACGGACGGTTGGATTTTCAACACGAAACCGAAAAGTTGTACATAGGGGGCGTTGAAAATTAGTTTGCTCCTCGAGGGGGCGTTAATTCCAAAAAGTTGAGAAATACCGAATGTGAACAAAGTACAAGTAGACAATAGGCGTAATATTATGTTATCAGTACGCATTTTCGTAATCACTGTGGGATGGTAGGAGGAGGGTTTTGAAAAAAAAATAACAGCACCGTCAATGAATAGCACCGCGTCGAAAACCACGCAAACCGTCCGTTTTGTGTAAATAATAAGCTTTGGCGACTAATATTAATAATATGAATTATGAGCTATATTTTGTACCTATACAATAATATAATATCTAATTCATAGCCATAGACGGTAGTCATGATGCTTAATTAATGTACAGCACGAGAGACAGGCAGAGAGAGAGAGAGAGAGAGAGAGAGAGAGAGACAGAGACAGAGACCGAGAGAGCTTTTAGAGTATTCTAATCGATATTTACAGAGGGTTCCCTATGCCACCCCTTCCTCTCGTATTTAATGTGTATGTGTGTGTGTATATGTAATATTATTATATTATTGTGTTCAGAAATGAATAATGGAAACTATTACTGAAACACCACAGTTACCACCACCATCACCACCACCACCATCGCACACCGCCACCATTCGTTGCGGTCGTATTGTAGAGCGAAGACAGAGAGAGAGAGAGAGAGAGAGAGAGAGAGATATTAAAACTATTATTTTATGCGCACATTTTATGCACGATGATGCGTAATGGTACGGTGCAATGTTTCCAGTTTCGGATTATTTTATAGGTATATTATAATAATAATAATAACAATATTATAATAATTCCCGGTAGCGTATTTACAGTTCCTATTGCACTTCCGGCCTAAATGCGGTATGTAAATACGCGATCCGTCATGGCTTTTCATCGATAATAGGCTGTAGCCAGTTGCATATGCAGAATTTTCGTTCGGTTAGGATTTTCACTATAGATCGATCATAAACCAGTGGGGTACTTCGCCCCTTACATTCCCCATTCTACAACTCAACTAGCTACAAATACCAACATTTAAGTACAAAATAGTTCTGAATATGTATTTTTTTTAATTTGTCTTGAGATCTTATATTTAATTTGAGAATTTTAACAATTTTTCAATATTATAACAATATTAGTAAACAGACTACGATAGTACGTATATCTTAGTTCGCGAGTATCATAAACGTTTTTCGTTGTAGGTATACTAAAATCAGTCGACACATTTGAAATTAAGATAAATCGGTGATAATGGTGGTGAATTGAAAAAAAAAATCGGGAACTGAAAAATTTCAAGGGAATAGACACTAAAACTAAATCAGAGCAGTGTAGGGTTTGCACTAACTGGTAGGTTATGTTTTGTAAAACCGCCGAAAACCACCTAAAACTTACTAGATAATCAAATCCAACTCTCACGGGCCGAATTTGAATATGGTCTGTAAATACGCAGCCCGGTAATTTTGAAATCGTTCGAAGGGGGAAGGGGGAACCTCGAGAAACGATACTTATAACCTAAATGAATCGTCGTTTCCGAATAAACGAATATATTATTATATTATTATTATTATTACCCACAACTTTTAATTATTATTCATAGCCGCGTATTTTTCTCGGTCTACAGCCGTCACAGACGCCCGTCCATTATAATAATAATAATAAAAATAATATAATATAAGAGGTTATAACGTTACTTTCACCGATATTTTCCCATTATTATTATTTTACAATATTATAATATAAAATAATATAAATATAATAATTTATTTTAATAACCCGCGGTATTGTATTGTCGATACGTATACAATGCATATACCTATACGGACGGCGATCGCAATAAAATAGGATTATACAGAGTGATTCTTTTGTTAATTATTACAAATTCAGCTAAGCGATTTTATAGGTACCTATATAATATTATAGTGTTTGAAGTCTGAAATATCTTATTGTCTACCGAAATATTACATAGAATTGCGAAATATTATCATTATTATTTTGGACTATATTATTAAGAGGTATATATTTAACAGTAATTATGTTTTTTAATGTTTTTTGCCCATATTAATTGTTCGTATGATCGAGGAACCATCACATTCTTAATCGACAGGAAAAATAATTAGTATTACTGTGTCATAAATTATTATTTAGGTACATTTCGACTAATTGAAATTAAAAATATATTATTATTTATATTTTTAATATTGTTAAATTTAGTCTTTACGTTGGACATATTCGTACTCTAGTAGTATTCAAGAAATATATTTTCTTAAGTAGGTATAAGGATTATTATATAAGTTACTTAAAATATTTATTTATTCGATTTCGTTAATTAAAGACATGTTAGTTAATTTATATTAATAAAATGTTCCCATTGCTGTTATTTTTTTGAAATTTTAAACGTATTGTTTTAAATTAGGTATCATAATGTAACACTTCGGATAATTTTAAATGTATTATTTTGAGTTGCTTTTTCGTAAAGGATTTTCAGTGCATTAAAGTGCATGCTTTTAACATATTATAATAATCATAGTATCATATTCTTCTTAAAAAATATTATTTTTTGGAATCGGAATTAAAACAAATACCTACGGATTCCTATTCAAAATCGAAAGTTAGTTGAACCATCCGCGATGTTTGCGAAAATATTGTCGATTAGGTACATGTTAGTATTTACATAGGATAGGTATCTATATTATTTTAATGCGAATCTATAGCCGAAATCGTTTTTACCAAAAATCTTCGGATGTACGAGTACTCGTATGTAGTAGGTACAGTGTAGTAATAATACAATCAATGGGGTTCTCACGATGTATAATTTTTTTTTTAAAAATCACGCTGTATGTTATAATATTAAATTGTAATGATAATATATCGTGAATATAATATATTCTTAAAAAACCAACGACGTATCTGTATATAATAAATAATAAAATATTATTATTATAATTTAATATGGGGGCCCGCGTGTTTTGTTGTATATTATATAATAATATTCAATATTATTATTGTTGTTGTACCTATACGCATTATACGTATACGTATAATGCGTATATAATAATATTATAATAAAAAAAAGCGTATATCCATACCCAATTAATCAGCTCTCTTTCGACGTGCGTTCCGGAGACGACAACGGCGGCGTCGGTCGATCGAAGACGGATATTATTAATAAAATATTATTATAATATTATATTGTTTGTTATCTCGAGACGCGCGGAGGAAAACATAAATTTTGTTATAAAATAATAATAATGATATTTTAAAACGGCGCAGGGACGAAGGTTATAATATTATTATTATTACTGCTATAGGTAGGTACATCGCACATGACGATAATAATATTATTATTACAATATTATGTGGAGTATGTATCTTCTATCTCTTTATCTCTCTATCTCTCTATCTCTCTATCTCTCTCTGTCTCTCTCTCTCTCTCTCTGCGTATTTATATGTAAAACCGCCGGGACACACACACAATATATTATAATATTTTACCTCGCGCGCACAAATAATATAATATTATAAAATACACCTATACACACAAACGCGCGTTTGGACCGCACGCTCGTATACCAACATACTGCTATATGTATAGGCTCGATTCAAATCCGCCGTTTATTCGTGTACAAATACACGTGTGTGTTCCATTACGTATAATACTATACAATATTATAAAATAAAAAAAATATAAGGTCGTTATTTACGATATTATAATATTATATTATTATTGTGTGCGGCGGCCCCGACGACGTTTCTCTCTCTCTCTCTCTCTCCCACTCGTTCTCGCTCACTCATCGCGCGTCTCTATTGTTGCGCAAAATTCAAAACTCGGCGTCCGTATTATTATTATTATTATCATCGTCATTATTATTACTATTATTATTATTATTATTATAAACAATATTATTATTATTATTATAACTATATACGCGTGTACCTACCTTATACGAACAGCGACGGTAGAATAATAATAATAATAATAATATCGACCTGGTGTTCGAAACATGCGGTACCAAGACTTTGCCGCCTCCGCCGCAGCCCCGCAAGCAAGTCCGAAGGATAAAATATAAAAATAAAAACACCCGTGAGTGGCCGTCACTATATATGTATAGTCAAATGTCCCCCCTCCCACTCGCCTATTTGTTTATATTACAGAAATCATATTCTCTAAGGTAAAACGATAAAATAATAAAATAACCGAATTTTGATACTATTATATTATTATTATTATTATAGATAACGCGATCTTATACGCAGTGGCGTATTTTGGGTCGGTGTCCTGTGAGGTTAAATATCTCCCTTCCCGATTTTGATGAATGTATATAGGGTGGGGTGGTTGTCGAAGTACATCATGTGATATAATGATTGATCTTCAATAAATAAAAGTTCAAAATACACTACTAACTATAAAAATACTATAAAACTATACTACTTCAGGACATTTTTTTTTTTTAATTTTAAGCCTAAAATATTATGGAGACGGGTTTTGAATGTAGAAATCCCTAAAAGGAAACGACTATAAAAGCCTCTTGCTCTTACGTTTCATTTTTGTTCGAATTCGTTTAATACGCCGTAGATTTGACCAGAGTTTCTTTTCTGCAGAAAAAACAAAAATGTTGTTGCCTAAATCCGTTTTTTTATGTTTAACTGTACAAACTACAGAAGAGCCCATGACAACCGAATTAATATAAAATAATGACAAATTTGTTTTTTAAATTTTTTTTCAAAGCCAAGGGATACCAGAAATCAAAACTCTGGACTTACTTTGCACTGTAGACATGCTACTAATAGCTATTATTGGTGGGGAGTCGTAAACTTATATTGATTTTCGATGAATCATTTATTTACTTATATTAATTATACTTTGCAAACTTACAATCAAATAGAAAACGTTTTAAGAAAGTTTGTAGGCCTTCTACATAGAATTATATATATATATATATATATATATATATATCAAACCATAACCACAGGAAACCCAGATTCAGAAATCTACAGGTTCAAAAATGTAATAAAAGTCTAAAGATCATGTATGTAAATTGTAATGTAAAAATACACCTTCGAGGTGCCCTTCCATGTTCGAAATTGCACGTCTTTGGTCGTAGGTACATCACAGACACACTTCTTTTTATAATTTTTGTTCGACATTTAAATATTCGTAACTCTTAAGTCGTAGTAATTGTCAAATAATGACAATAAACACAATTTACATATAAATAATATCATAATCGTATCCTGCACGAATATTGAAGTTACATTCGATATTTTCAAGAAAAATGGGCAAAATTATATTTCGATTGTGTTATTAGAAAAAAAAAAAACATCATTGCTGTGTTCATAACACAACTCAAAATATTATAGAGTAATTGAGCCTAATAATAATATTATTGTTTTCGGGTTTTCTTTTTGTTAAATTTTCTTCAAAAATAGAGTACTTTTGTACAATTTTAACGGCTTCCACTGGACCAAATGAGCCAAAAATCGGGAATTAGAGATGTTTTATAGGTGCATTGAAGTGATAAAAGTTGGGTTGAATAATACCAAAATTGTGCCTTTTGGGGGTTTCATTTTAAACTGTCACCTATATCGTTTTTATGATCAAGTTTCACAATTTTTTTATTTTTGGAGAAGCATTATAATATTATAGTTAGTATTCGGTTATTTATTGTTTTGCAGGGAATATCTATATAGTAAAAAACAGGCGGGGGAAAATTCGATTCCATAGTAACGGAGTTCTGCTGCTCATTTTTTTTTTGTGCGTGTTATAATGATGGAATAATATAGGTGTACGAACGAACTTTCTATATATATTATTATAATATAAATTATAATAATAATATTTTATAAAATCGGTACGGGTAGAAACCCGTACCTACCTATATATACATTTAAAAAATAATATTATTTTTCTCCTTCAACCGATTGAATAACGTGTAAGAGGGGGGGCTGCAGGTGAAACGTTCGTTTAGTATACAGAGTTTGTGTAGTGGTAACAGTTGGAATTATTACAATAATAATAATAATAAAAAAAGCACGTAATGCATTATTATAAAAATAGACGTTTAGAGTTGATCGTATAGGTGTACCGTCTCATTTTTACACTAGGTTGTACCCGGTACATTAACTGCAGCTGGTGCAGTATCACATCTTTGTTATTATATCATAATATATAATAACTATAGTATCCTATATAATAATATAATATATTTTTTGTAACTTGTTTTTTCTGTATCTTGCTCTCTCTGTAAGTAAGTACATTTTTATATAATAATAAGTTAATGTTTCGAAAATATTTGCCTCGTTATCTGACAAAAAAAAAAAAAACGTCGTAGTTTATTAATATTTATATTAATTCGTGTTGATGTAACGATATTATTGGTATTATTAATTTATTATATAAAAACAATTATAATTATAGGTGTATAATATATACTTATATATTTGCAACGAATTAATTTTTCGTTTCTGGGAACGTCGAACTTGTATATTATAATATTACTGTTATAAAAAAGTTTTGGCATTATTAATATTATATTTATCGTCTCTGTTATCGTTCTTATCGCCGTTGTAATATTATTTCGATCAGGAAGTTCCTGTTTCGGTCTTCGACCACCCGGAAAAGTATACTGATCAGTCTATAGACTATGCTTCCTAATGCCCGAGTTCGGACCAGCCGTGGTTATTCCGCAACTGATAGAAAACGGGACACAATACGTCTTTTTGTCCAAAATGATCATTCATAAATTGGGAATAAAACACTGGCAATACCCTGGAAGGTTAAAACGCTTCCTATAACAGGAAGTTTCTGATAGATGTATTAATTGGATAGTAATAACATCCTGATTTCTGTCCTGCTCGCAAATACAAATCATTATTATTTCATACGAAAATATAATTTAATAATAAGCTATATTCATATTAATTGGAACGCCGAGATATGTATTGGTGTATTTTCGAATATATTATAGTATTGTATTTTATACATATTATTTATAGATAATATGTTTGAAATTAATCATAAATTGCAATTTCTATAATAAAATCAAATATAATTTATCACATAAACAAATATTTTATACGAGCCAATTAATACAATTTGTCTTCTTAATACGTATTATGGTTACTGACTTCATATCTCTTATGATGAAACTCAATCATACTTTAGTTGATCGTCTAGTTGTTTTATGTATAGTATGCAATGATTAATCATTTCAAACGAGAAACGTTTCTATCTAAAAAAAAAAAAACAGACTCAAGAAGTGAACTGTTGAAAATTTTAAATAAATGTTTCAAATAAAGTGCCATCCGACAAAAAATTCCGCATTTTTTTTTGTACGTCATGAAAAAGACAGCAGTTTTTCTTAACCAAAAAGACGTTTTTCGAGAAAAAAACACATCATTGTAAAAATAATAGTTTCTTCGTTATGCTAGGAATCTTTAACAATAATAGTTGTCGCAATAATAAATACAGTAGGTAATGTAATTAACTAGTAATAAAATAAAAATATAATAATAATATTATTGTTGTGCGACGTCGTCTTCCAAAAGCTCGGTCTATAAAAATAACTATTATTATACTCGCGTAAATAACAATATAAATTATTATATCTTCACTTTTTTCCCGACCAGTCGGCAGTGCTTGATTGGGGAAGAAATATTTTGGGTAATTTGTTGCCTATTTTAGTGCACTACTCATATATATATACTATGTTTTCAAGTGATGAAACGCATAAGACGGTATGCTCGTAGGTTATAATGACCACCCCATATTTTTAGGTTTTAAAATGATTTCAACAAATATTTTTAGATTTTTTGCTCGACCCTTTTACATTTGACAGTTATTCGAAGAAAAACAAAAAAAAAATTAGTATAATATGCTCATTATAATATAATATAATTATATTGTAATTCGTAATCCTAAATATTTTTTTTCATACTCAACTTGCAAGAATTCGAAGTCTATAAAATATGTATTTTATAACTACTATTTCAGAATGTCTGTATACGAATAATTACTTAGTGGATTTTTTTAGTGACATATTCAAATACTTATTTCATAATACTCATAAATAATATACACTAATTAATGTATACATAATATCCGTATTATTTTGTATTTAAAATAATCTTAAAAAATATCTTTTACAAGTTTGCCTATTCATAATATTATCATTAACTCTAGTTATTTTTTTTTATCGCCGTATTTCTAACATGGACATATTTGAACACTAGATATTTCTAAGTTTTTTCAACAGGTCCCTTTGACTTCGAGTAATATTGACTTCTACAATTACAATGGCTAAAATGCAAAAAATAGCGTATTATATTTTAAGCATTGTGAATTTTGTTCAAGAATCTATTACATTTTTCTTTTTAATATAGTGACGGACGAGATTCGATGAGTTTATTTTCTGAGTAACGCAGATTTTTTATAATAATATATCATCTGCAGCATTGTGCTCCTACTGTTTTTTTTTTTTTTTAAATTTTTATTTCTAATTCCAAACACTAGTTGACTACAGTCGTCTATGAAGTCTCGATACGACGAACTACTATATACTTATATATAACTATAATATTATTATATAATATATATATATATATATATATATATATATATAGGAGACAAATGCACTACAGTATTTTTTGCAGTTGCTCTCATGGACAGAATTCTATAATATAATAATAATATATATATATTATTATTATTATTATTATTTTTTTATTAAATTATTATATCTGTATTCGAATGATATACAAATCGCCGTGTCGGTAATAATGTATTGGGGTTGACTGGAAGAGAGGAAACGAACATAAAAATAATAAAAGGAAAGAACTCTATGTATAATTAAGGCCCCCATATGCGGGGCCCATATTATATTATATTATTATTATTAAATAATAATAATAAAAAAAAAAAAAAAAAATATATATATATATATATGTACAAGTGAGCTAGTATAATAGTAAATGTATGATTAAAAAAAAAAAAAAATAATAATAAGTAGACTGTGCAGCAGCAGCAGCAGCAGCAGCACCAGTAGTAGTACGACGACGGAGCGCGACGGTCGGGGATAAATTTAATTGAAATTGCAACAGCAGCGGCGCGACGGCGGCGGCGCACAGGCGGTCCTTATAATAAAAATAATAAAAGAAAATGGAGGGCCGCAAATTGAATTTTCGAACTCTCACGTCGTCACCCGCGCGCGTACACATGGCCATATAGAGCCCACGGTTTCGAGGGGGGGGGGCGTGCATGCGGTAAGGGAGGGAATTGCGGGGTGGGTAGTACAAAAAATTGCTCCGACAATACATTATTATTATATTAAGTATAATGTACACACACACACACACACACACACACACACACACACACATATATATATATTTCGTTTTCGTTATTTAATTTCCACCGGATCGATGCTGAGTTATAAAATATTACAATATAATATTATTATGTTATACATATAATATGGTATGTACGCAGGTCTTTCCGCGTGTGTCTCTTCTTCCGGGGACCGGGGTTCGTTCGAAAACTCGTAGAGTTTTTATTGTGGAGTGGTAGAGGGTAGGTACGACACTTATCAGTAAAATCGACTATACTATAATCAGATATTACTCCGAATAACTGAAAGGTATATTATAATAATACGATCTATAGTGGTATCCAGTAAATGATAAATACGTGTTAATCATTTAATATTTCAAAATTCGATTTAACCACCGTGATAAAATATCAATTGATTATTGTTCAAAAATATCGAAAAAATATTGTAAGATGTATGTACTGAAAATTTACTACACGTGCAATTAACCACAGAAAAAAAATCGAATGATATTCGTGATAAGCATTGTTATCAACATCATATTTAAAAAAACCTACATTTATTTATCCTGGGTCGGTGGCGATAGTTTACCAGAAGTTAACTCCGATACCTCGAACGACACAGTCAAATTTTCGAACGCATTCCCGCGTGTTTCTCGCAGTTATTGGAACCTTTTTGTCCCCCTTCTCACTCCCTGAAAAAATAATACCATCCCTATACTTGATTCTATGTACTGTAAGGGAGGAGTTTTTTGTCGGAATTAATTATTATTTGCATAAAACGGCGGCGGCGCGAGATACAGACATAAAGTTTCAGAACACGATTCTATAATACTATAAGCAATATTATTACACAAGTTTTGTTTTGTTTTGTTTTTTCTTTTCAACGACGACCGACGTATTTTTCGTTTTTTTTTTTATCAAGATTACAGGTGTAATATTATTTCTATTATAAATAATGTTTATATTTATATTACTATCCACAAGACGAATAATTATTATAATTATGAAATATTAATGTTTATAATTATAATACAGGATATTATAATATTAATATATTCTAGAGCCGTTTTCCCCTACGTGTATACCTTTTTTCCCTCTTCTCGGTCCCGTATATTAAAGTTTTACCGTCACGTTTACCCCCGTAAAGATGTTTTTTTTTTTTTATATATTTTACATATTATATAATGTATGTATATTTATTAAAAGTATAGAAAGAAGACTCTCGGCAGCGGCGTCTAAATACCATATATATATATATTTTAGATATATATTATATACTTATACCATTATTACCGACACAGGAAACGGTGAAATAAACAAAGTTTATAATAACACACCGCGCGAGGGCAATAAAAAAACATATTATATATTATTTATAAACACGAAGAGAACGGAATAAATGTATATTTTTAGTATATTATTATTATTATTCGCGATATATAGTAATAATAATAATAAAAAGAGAAAAAGTACAAAAAAAAAAAAAAACACATGGTCGAATTTATATACATTTATATTATATTAAAAAATAATAATTATGAATAAATAAATACATTAATTGTAATAATAACAATAATCCGCCTTGTAGGATTTTTTTTTACAAACAGAACCGCATATTTAATATTATTTTATTATATATATAAACAAATAAATACATATTATATTTATGTACGTATACCATACGTGTAAAATATAGGTACCTAAATATTATTTTCGTACACACATTATTTTTTATTCATCGGCGTGGTGTTGCAAATCCTTGCAGGTCGAGACGATATTATGTTATGCCCGGATGAAATGGAGGGAAAAAACTCCAAATGGAGGAAAATAAGTATATAGAAAATATAATTTCGGTAAAATGTCTAAAGCCTATACTAACAGTGTTTGTTTAGCCGAAGCATTAAATTCGGTTAATTTATGTAATATGTGTAATATGTGTATATTTTGAAGAGAAATATAAGATATTTTTGTAAATTAAGGATGAAAAGAAAATTGTAAAATAAAGCGTTTGTAATTGCTTATTGTACATTTATGTCTATACAAAACTATGCTACCCCTTTTTTGATTTTATATTAAAAAAACCAACGGACATACTTCGCAAGATGGGTGGGCCAATGATGTTCCTAAAGTACCACCTCAGTCGAATTTCCTTTCAAGAAAGGTACTACACTTAAAAATCGGATCAAAATTTCTGGTAGAATAGTTGTTCACAGAAAAAATAAAAACAATAAACATCATCGCTCCGCTCAGAATCTAAAACAAATAATGTTCTTAGGCATACACTATTACACTATAATATATATTATAATAGCCTCAGTTTTTGAGTTATTCTTAAATTTTTTTAGTTCACAGTTTAATTTCTTATTTACAGTACGGTTCAGTCTTTGTGCAATTTGTCCGCTTGGACTTGAAATTTAGAACGCGCGGCGTGTACAAGTTGTTAAAATGTATTCTAATTTATTTATTGTATAAGATCACGAAGCATAAATAAACAAATGATTTATCGGTATTATACAGTTTTTAACTTTCAACCGAGGCACCGATTATACCGTGGACTATTCCGGGTATACGGAGTACAAAAAAAAGTTATTATTTTAAACATTTATTTGGTCTACAGTATATATAATATATATACATATATATTTCGAGTTATAATAAATAATATTATAATTTAGCATAAAACAACGAATTCGATCAAAAACATTTTTATTTTGTTTACAAAATAAGCACTCTGGACGGGCGATGTAGTATTATATTGTCAATAACAGGTTGAAAATATTGCGTTTACAAACTTATTCGAACGGAAATTGAATGCAAAGGCGGTTAAGAGGTTTTCCCGCGCGCGGATTCTTTTACAGCAACGAAAATACAATTAAGATCCCGGCAAGTACCAATGTTTAAACCAAACACGCCGATAAGTCGCGGTAACATTGTTACCTTATATTTTATAGGTGTCTACTACAGTTAATTTGGCTTATGCAAAATGTTTTAAAGTAGTTCAAATATATACTACTAAAATAGTTTTGTCATTTAGATTCTATACGGATCGAGGAATGTATTGGCTTTACAATAATTGGTTCTACCGGACATTTTTTTTTGATTTTCAAGTATAGCACTTATTCTGAAAAGGAATTTTATATGGTTGGTACTTTAGGAAGATAGTATTTTGATTTTTCATGATAAATGGGAAAAACCCGAAAAATGTACGAAATGTATTATTTTCAAATCGTAAATATTACGGCCTTTTAAAACATGTGCAACCGAACTCTACTCAAAATCATTTTTCGTGAGCAATGGTTAATTGTTGCATACAGATATACATTAAATTTCCCCTCTACCTTTCCGACTTTTCACCTATAACAGTGGCCCATCCATCGTGTGAAGTATATCCGTTTTTTTTTCTGTTTTGACATTAGATATATTTTTTATTTTCCACAGACGTAATATTGTAAATAAACCCGTTGTACAACCCTGCATGTATTTCTTCGAACATCAAATATTATACTTAAAATATATTTAATATTGACGTTATGTATTTTATACATACATACTAAGGGGAGGACGTGTATATAACATAATTAAACTCTTGCTAAATTAACGTCTTTATGCTTGTGTATAGGTATACACGTGGAAATATTTCTCGTAAAGATCCTAAGTCCACACGATAAAGTATATATAATATTATAATATAGGTAAGGTGATGTGTGCGGTTAGCGTGTTCGGCGTAAAATATCGACGACGACCAATAATAATTATACGGTGTTTGGCCAGTTTATAGGTTTTTTTTTTTATTATTATTATTTTCGTATACATACCTTCCTATATTATGAATATAAGGTAGCGAGGGGCGCCAACTCGCGCGCTTATATCGGACAACACACAAGCCTTTTTTTCTTTATCTTTTTTTTTTTTTTTGACAATAAATAATAACCCAGGAATATATATATATATATACGTATATAGGGACTTCCTCCAATTATACAAAGAGTGTGCGGCCGTCGCTTCTGCAGCAGTGGTGCGCGCGTTAGCAATTTCCTTTATTAAATGTAAATCGATCGTTAATTGTTTATTCGGTCGCTGCTATATAGCCGCTCGCGTATAGTGGCTCTCGTTTTCCGCCCCTTACCCCTCCCATCTCCAAAAAACTTGTATAAATATATATATATATATAGGTATACGTACGGGAACCGAAGAGAATTATTTATTGGTTTTACCAGTCGTAAATTTTAAAAAGAAAAGTTTTGGCCGCCGGTATTCGCGTAAAGTCCGCCACGCCGCCGTCATAATATATAAGCCAACGGTGACCGGGGCGCGCCGCAGAGAGACGGGACTAGAAGGCGGCAGCGGGGATACAGGGGAGGGTTTGAGGGGCGACGGTGGCAGAAAAACAGAAAACGGTTTAACTTAATTCGATTAATTAGTATATCGGTAAATAATAAATTTAGAACAAAACTCATCGCCTTCCTACCGCCGTCGCCGACGTCATCCATCGTAACTCACCAAAAGTTATTTATTAGGACTAGAAACGATAAATATATATCATATATGCATATACCTCTCCTAGTCTGCGATTATTTATTAATTTTTTTTTTCATTTTTATTTTTATAATTCGTAATGTAAGATACCCTACCCCGTGGTTTTTTGTATTTTGCAACCCCTTTTCTTTTGCTCTTCGGAAATCATCATCATTAACTTCTCCTCTTCCTTCTCCTCATCCATATAGAGAGAGGACGAGTTTTTTTTCTATTATAGTTTTTTTTTGTTTTTCTATATAAAAATATATAAGGAAACAACTGCAGCAACAGTATAAGTAGGTAGGTAGATAGTAATAATTAAAATAATCCGCGAATAGCTGGAAGAAGCATCGTGTGTCCCATCGTATAGCGCACGATTGTAATAAACCATTATTTTTTTATCCCGCACATACTTGTATATGACAAAGCCATATAATATTATAATATGTTGCGATGACGTGTAACCTAGATTGAGAATTTAAAACAAATATATATATATTATTATATCCAAAAAGAGAATAATAATACAATATTTGAGCGAGATGGATCGTTTCTCAAAATTAGAGTTTTAAATATTATTCACTTAATTTTTTAAATACTATCGAATCTTTAGAGATTTGCTAGAAAATGTCTATTTTTTAAAGGCTTATTTAAAGGCTCTTCTTTAAAGAAATTCTTTCTGACTGCACAAAAAATTCGAACAACCTAAAATTATAAAACTATTACATTTGAAGTGTTTGCTGTACACACAAATCGAATCATGTAATTGAAAAAAAAAAATGTAGTGCTTTTATAATTATAACAAGATTCATATGATGAAGTTAAAGTTTTTATCAGCATACCATTCAAACTTATTTAACTCGTTTCTTTTGGGCATCACGAAGCATTCGCCGTAAATATTTATTAACAAATGTTCATATTACACTCAAAAATTGGCCAATTATTATTATATTTTTCGATATTCAAACACTATATCAATACGTATACACCGATGGCCATCAAATAATTGAAAAGCGTTTAAATAAAATTTGTTAGGAAAAAAATAAAAATTGAAATTCGCCGAACTTTACTAGAGCTAAAGCTTTTTGGCATTTTTTTTTTTAAACGGAAAAAACTATCGAAAAATTAATTTATGTATAATATGAAAATCAATACATTATTATGCTGTGTGTAGGTGCGTGAATGTATGTGTATGTGTGTGTGTGTGTGTGTTGTGTGCGTGCGCGCGAGTGGGTAATTTAATTATACTGTTTTATACTATGGAGTATGGGGTAATATTTTTCGATCGATTGAGAAATTATACAAATAATATTTACGATATACTATATATTTTTATTTTTGTAAGGAATTGCATTGCGTGTAATAAAAAAAAATGTAAGAAACTCTAAAAGAGAATTGCTGCTATCCGCTGTATATTACTGTTATAACAGTATACATATATATATAGTGACATAAATGTATATAGTAATTAAAATTAATGTTGGACGGTTTTTTTTAAATTTTTTATTATTATTCTTTTATTGGAAGTAATTAACTTTAACGAGTTTAATTGTTGGCACAAATGTCACATCCCCGTTTCGCCATCCGCTTATATATATTTATGCATATATATATATGTATAAATTATTATTATTAGTTGTTTTCTTTTAATTGCTAAGTATAAATTAATTCCAATTAATAATATTAATATAAGAGCTGCTGCACAGCAACGGTCGTACAATAATAATAATATTATAATATAAATCCACCACACGGCGCGGCACAAGTCTCCGTCACTGTCATCGTTCCTATTCGCACGACCTTCCCGAGACCATTCCCCGCTTCCCGTCGATCGTTGGAATATATACAGGGTGATTCTTCAACCGTCAAATACACATTATTCACAAAATATTGACTTAAAAAAAAAAATAATTTTTTTTGACAATTTAAGAAACAAGCAAATTTAAAATTAAAATTATCTATACATACACACACACACAAAATTTAAAAAAAACATGTTATTGTAAAACCAATTCCTTTTTCACTCAGAAGGTTAAACATTTGAATATCGAAAAATAACCTACGTAGAAACACGGATAATGTTCTTCCCTTTAAGTTTGATTAAATAGATTTGTTCACTGTATGATTAAAACTAACAGCATGCATATTTGCTAAGTCATGTGTTTGCACGATAAAGACAACAAATGCACGTGTCCTCTGAAATTGAACCGCGACCTGAACTGAATATGGACTGAACGAATCTAGTATGCTAGCTTATGTGTGGTTTCTAATTTTAAAGGTATTACGCCATTTCCGTGCAATTATTATTATTGTTATTTTCATATTATTCATTTTTTACACACATGTGTACTATATTATTTAAAACGAATAATAATAACAATACATTATTAAGTATAACGGAATAATAATATTGTAATAAAATAACGTATTTACTACCTATTGTCGACAATAATAAAAAATAAAAAACAATTTAAAATAACGAAATAAAATAAATATAAATCGAGGATTATACGAAACCCAAAGATAAAGGCCGCTGCAGGTTAATAATATCGTTTTATTGTACTTACTTATTATTATTCTTAGTATTAACAATTATTATTCTATGGCGAAACGGAATAATAATAATAAAAAGAAAAAATCTATAAATAATGTAAGAAATAAATTGTATTTTTCTAAGACAACAATAATATTCATGATTATTGTCGGATTATTATTTTGTCGTGCCACAGGCGTAAGTCATTAAACGGTAAGTTTTCCAGGTAGGTACCTACCGTACCGGAGACAAACGGCAGCGTTAATATTTTTATTCGCCAATGAGACAAAAAAAAAGACAATTTTTATACGCGCGTATATAATATTTATTATTATCATTGACGAACATTTAATTTTTTTCTTCCCGACACGTTTTGTAACGATATTATTTCTATTATATTGACATGATATTATGATAAAGAATTCGAAATGTATATTAGCACCAAATATGCGTGCAAGATATATTGGTGATATATACGATACGGTAAACATATATTTTTGAATAAGTTATAAATAGTTCGAAAAGGGTCAGGATATTTTGAAAATTAGTATCACGTCTAGAAAGTTTTAATTTAAGTATTTGGTGAAAATTTCCATCTCTATGATTATTTCCAACCGAATTAAAACCAAAAAACAAAATCCTAAACAACAAAAACCGATATTGTGTACATTATTTCGGTTTTTCATATCTATTAATATAACTACAAAAAAAGTCATAACTAAATGAACACCTCGAAATAATAACCGAACAGAATCTGATATCAGAGATCGTTCTTTAAGTCGAAGCAAGATTTCTGATAGAACAGATGTTTACAGAGAAACAAAATAAAAGTACGAATATATCTAGTGAAACGATTTCATCGTTCGATTCACTCGGAATATAAAATGTTTTAACTTTTCACTTTTCTAAAATTTAAATATATTGAGTTTAGCAAGTTTTATAAAAAATTATTAATCGAAAAAATCCAAAAATGTCTTTGTGATCTTCTGCTCCCTTGCCTCCACTGCGACAGTTTTTGTTTTTACGATTTTTCGTCAAAATATTACAATTTTATCCGTGTAAACGAGGAAAACCAGAAATCTAAAATGAAATTATAGAATATTATATACCACTAGAACTCATAGGGGTTCAAATAGAAATCCGAAATTCAAGTGGTAGATGACAAATAGGGTGAAACATTTAGGATCTAGAAAAATTCAAGGTTTTTTTGAAGCATTAATTGCGAAAAAGTGTGGATACAAAATAAGCAATATATTTAAGCAATACTTCTCGGTTCACTCGGAATCTAAAAACCCACAATATTTTTATACATTTATAATAGACAAATTGGAAATCACTAAGCGCATCATCAAGATTCCGGTGTAATATTCTCGAATTGAATTAACATATTATTATTATTTTTTGAAAATATTTGAATAATAATATCACAACGACACTAAAATAACATCATAATCTAAATAATATTATTATTATATGATTCCTTATCTGTACATCTTTTTAGTTTTTATTCACTGCATCACCACCGCTGCAGGAGCTTAAAGGATTTATTAATTTTCCGTGAATTTTAACCACGACCGCAGACCGCTATTCTCCAAAAAAACATTTTACGTCTGTCACACCAATACTATCAGGGAGTGGGAATTATAAACGGTGAAAATATTCAAAATCCACTTTTATTATTATTATAATATGGCGAATATTATTATTATTATTATTATTATGGCGATCAATGAACGTTCGCGCGGACACAAAAGTAATTTGACGGCGAAACAAAGTGACCTCGAAAAACCGAGAGAGAGGAGCGCATCCTAAATTAATCGAGGCTAATTTTCGAACGAAATATTATAAATACTAATGGAAAAACTTGTCATTCACTAATGTCCTCCTCCTTTTATATTAATAATAAAAATAATAATGATAAATTAATATTAATTAAAAATCACAATTGATGAAAAGGCTAATCGGTCTCCACGTAACATCATAACAACAACTACTGCAGTTATGTTTTATGGTTTATACGAATTATTCCCTGCAATACTCGTTGTCGTAAACATATTATATAATATTGGTATTTATCAATGTCCGCCTGCACTGTAGACAATAATATTAATACAACAGAGATAGGCAGGGAGCCAACTGTCCCTAGTTTAGCGGGACCTTGGCGATTTGTACTTTTTTTTCCTGCATCAAGGTTGATGGGGGCAGATTTTTTCCGGGAGAATAGGAAATAACCTATTTGTCTTTTTCTATGTTTGTATTAACAATAAAACTACGTAGATAAAATCAAAAACAAATAAATACAAAATATATTATGACCATTATAACGCACCCCAAAAAACCGGTCGTTGACTTCGGCGTTCCAATTTTTTAAATTTAATAGTTGGCAAATTTGGGTATAGACAACTTTCGTGTTAGAATTTGATACTACGAAAAGCGCTCTCGATGATTGTGAAAACCAAAATTCACTGAAAATTTTAGTATAGGTACGTAGTTACAACCATTCATTATATGTATATTATATATTATGTATACCATTCACTGTAAATTTTATGATACGGTGTCTGAAGTTTTCTTGCGTGTAGAGTCTAAATATTGCTAGGTAAAGCTAGGATTATAGACAAGTATCCACGAATTCGAAAAAACATGCGAAAACGAACGTTACTCCCATGGGCTTTGCCGAGTAATAATCACGAAACGTAGTGCGACTGGTGGTTGTACCGTGTAAACAACATCGTACAAATTACTCATATACTCGTAGTTGCACACCAGCCTAACCTGCTGCGCGGGCTACTCGGTGGAAAAGACATTTATTAGTTTTAGTAGGTATAATTGATACGAATATTTTTATAAATGTATACAACTATTAACGTAATTATTTAAATGTACTCATATACTTATTATTATTATTGCTATTGTTAAACTATGTAAATGATATTTCGTTGTAGGGTTTCGGTTTTTAGTGTATACAGGGTGAAATCGTACCTGTATAATGTTATTGTGACGTTTTGATGACAAACCGTATATTAAATCTACTGGAGTCACGCCAAAAGACTGTTTGAAAAATGTGGAAATTCTCTATTAAATAGGCGGACGTGAACCCGAAAAACATGATAATACTTGTGTTTTTTCTAGTAAAATATAAATAAAAATCCAAGACAAAGGGGTGGGTTAAATATATATATATATATTTTTTTTTATGAATTGCAAAATGCCTCTACTGTTACTACTACTATAATACTGTAATCAATACATTCCCAACAGTACTTATACATATTATATACGCGTTTTCTATATACCGGGGACGACAACGTGATAATAAATATTTATAATATTCATCACGCTGCTACAGTACAGCACAGCACCCGCGGATTTGTGTATAAATCTGAATAAAATATTCCACGGGAAAAAAAAACAATGTTTTAATTAAAACTATAGTCAGTATACATCACCGGCCCTTTAGGGGTTTTAATCTCTATCACTGCTTCCGCATGATGCTGGGAAACTGGAAAATGGCCGCATAGCGTCATCCACGGCGTAGGTTTGTTTTTTCAGTTTAAAGTTTTATATAATATACAAATTCCAGAAATTAAGTTTAATTTGTTTAAATAAATAAGCCTCCCAATCAGCTTTTTTTTTTACGAGAAATGAGTAGAGAGAGCGAATACGAGCTGGCCAAAGAGATAATTGTATTACAAAAGAAAACTCTTAGGTTTTTTCCCCCGTATTATTTGCCGTTAAAATATAGTATTTTAATATAATTTCCAAATATTATATTACTACCGTGGCGAACAGCGACCCTCCTAACTTTCTATAAAAAAAAAAAAAATAATAAAATTCACTGTGGTCCAAACAACTTCACGATCATAAGTATGCGTCCGTGTAGCATGATGGTATTTTTGTATATTAATCATAATTGGTTTTATTGATCGTTTAAACTTTAAATGTTTTATATTATTATTAGGATATTATAATACTTTATCGAAATTGATCGACCAAGTCCAATATATATATTTGAATTGTCTTATCTACGTTCTAACAATTATTATACGATTTAGGAGACCATTTCACAATTATTAACAATACTATCCAGCACTATACAGTCGTGATTTTAAGTGTTAGGAAGCAGTTTGTAAACTTTGCAGGTGTTAGTGGCGTATTTATGAGGTGGGGCTGATGGGTTTAACTCTCCATCTCCATCCTCTCTATCTTTAAAGGCAGTGCCATTGATTAATAAATTATTAAATAATACGCTCTTGTGTAGTTATCATAGTTTAAAAAAATTATTCATTATTTACCGTCTTTTGGGACAGTTCATATCCTCTTTGGAATACTTCTAAATACGTCAATGATAGGATTGTTTCGGGCTCAGAGTAGTCATACAACTTTTGATAAAACTATAATTATGCTGAAAATTTCGAAATTGACTAGTTCTTACTCATATAGTTTCCCAGAAAAAAACCTTCTGGAATCCCGTACAGGATGGGGAGAGATGGAAGGTTAAGAAGAAGCTAGATTAGTCTGAAAAAGACGGACATCGAATAGAGAAAAGAAAAGGAAGATCATCTAATAAGAGTCACGTCACATGGTGTAGAAATTTGACGTTTTTTAGTTTTTGTCACCCTCGATCAAACATTGTCGAATGAGAATCTTAATATAGAAAAAGGGAAATGCAGACGAAGTACTAGAAGACGATCCGAGAGTATTGCTTATAGAAAATCGGTTGTAAATAAAATAGTACGAGGACACAGAGGAAAACATTTTAGCGGCGGTCAAAACGAGAATTAGAAGCAAGAAACTTTTATATAATATAAAGAAGAAAACTTTAAATACAGATAACTGCACTCTGCAACGATATAGAACGTCATTATAATTATCGTATTTTGTCGGTAGTGTGTAACAATAATTTGTCAAATACCTTTAGGTCGCATAACATCGCCCAACAGTAATAGTAATAATAATAAAGTAAAATGTTCCGTTTCCCACGAACGTAAATATAAAACAATAGGCTATGTGTACGTATATTATTATTATTATTGAATTGGCCTACATCGGCCCCGGCGGTATTGCGAAATACTTAACATAATAACAATGATAAAAAAAAAAAAAAAAATAGACTCGCTATATACCACACCGGAGATTTATAAAATAAATTATTTATGAATTTCGCTGATGGTTGCAGTGTTTATAATAATAAATTTAGGCGTTATTTGCAATCCGAACGGAAGTTTACTTATTCTCGCCGGCGTTAATTATTTACGAAAAACACAAAACCGATTCGTTTAGGTCAGTATATTAAATAAAACGTGCAGCTCCCGTCTCTGTCGTATTATTATACCATACGGAGTATTCTGTTTAAAACGAGCGCATTACGAGACACGACTATAATAGGTATATAGTATTTATATTAATATATCGTCACTTAAGACGTAGCACCTGATATCTCATGTTTTAGTCAAATCGAGTTAGCAGCACTTTCTGAATTGAAATTTCGAGTGGAATCTTTTAGTAATCGCACTATAACGCCAAGAAAACATGTGTCGTGCAAATCATAAAAATGATAAGAACTGAAATATTTTATTTATTTTTATTTTATTTTGCAAAACGGGCCACGTCCCAAGTACAGAAAAACTTACATGCTAGCTTACAGATAAATAAATAATTACATAAGTAGATTAGCATTATTAAAGGATTACAATATTAAACAGAAAAAACGGGTCCTTGTTGGCAATGCGTCGTGTACAGTGTTTAATGGTGAAAGGATACGGTGATCGGGACCAGAGGTAAGGCGTTCTAAAACAAACCTAGCTAAGTAAAGTATGACTGTCTATCATTCAAATACGTAGAATGTTTTGTAAAAATGCTGCTATCACTGTGTTATTCAGCTCTATACAGTACAGTATCATCAGTTCTTATGAAAATAAGTTGATCTTCATAAATATTTCGAACAGTTGTTTAAATTTATTGATGAACACGAAACCAGGAAATTGGTTACCAATGCACCAGTTTTATGGTTCTTCTGAAAAATTGAGAAAAATGAGGCATTGAGTGTTGAATATTAGGTGGCGATATACCTATATGGCTTTTATTATATAACCATAACGACGTGCAACGGTACTGGCTGATTGATTTTACAATTTAAAGGGAACCCGGCTGAATATCCGGATATATACTTCGGAACGTGGGTGGGCGTTACAGTTATAGGTGCAAGGAATAAGTTGGAAAAACTTAGAATGTAGATCAATTTAGTTTATATACTGCTGGGTTAGGAGTGTTTTTTCCTTGCAGCTAGTATAGGTAACTCAGATATCGACGAAAAAACTGCAGTATCGTCATTTGGTATCGATTTTTTACAATTTTTAGAAAAACTATCACGAATTTAAACAAACTGTTTGCATCGTAAAAAGTACGACGTGACCCAACTTGGAGTGCATTTTTTCTAAAGGAAAAATCATTTTTCGAGAAATTTAAATCAAAGAAAAAATTTAAGACGCGAACTGTTGACAAAATCGAAAAATAGTTCAAGAAAAGTATCATTAGCAAAAAATTCGCATATTTAAAAAGTGTCGCGCGAAAAAAACTGAAACTTACTGAAAAAGGTGTTTTACGAAGGAAAAAATACCTCGCATCTAAGTAAAACAACTATAATAATATTCTTATTACTTCTTCGCTATATTCGGAATGTAGTGTAAAACAAAAATATATATCTACATATACATATATATATAATGTAATTGCGTTTTTTAAACGATTACGAAATAATCATCATCATCGCCACCGCCGATAATTACACCAGAATATAATATACAGGGTGTATAAAAATGATTCGACAAAATCTTATGCTGCAATTACATGGGAAATTGTCAAATCCTGCGAATACACCCTGTATATATATATATATATTTTTGTTTATGGTTTTTATCGCGAAAAAGATGTTCGCGACGACGACTACCGTACGACGCTCGCAAAATTACATATTCATAACCGGCCGCCGCATGAATATTCATTCTTATTTGCGGCAAAGTTCGGGATAATGTCGACTTTCGCGCCCAAACGATAATAATAATAAAAAAAAAAAAATTATAATAAAAACCAAGTATAATAATAATGCTTTATATACTGTGTGTAGTGTTTCAACGCGTTAAAAAAAAAAAAAAAATACAATTTATATAAGTTTTTTTTATTATTATTGTTGATCCTACCAAATGATTATTTCAAGAAAAACCGGGAACTGTTCCTGTTTCGCAATACATCAATATATTTTTTAACGAATTTACGCGACCATTGATTTTTAACATCAAAAGTTACTAAAATTCATATTAATAATATATGAAATGTAAAAACAGGCAAGTTAACTAATTTTTTTTTTAACTAGCTTAAATTATCAAAAATAATAATAATAACAACAGTTACTAAGCTAAGTTAAAATTAATTTTAAAATACAAGTTGATTTGAGTAACTAAGTTAAATGAAAACTATAACTGAAATGGAGTTAAAATTAAATATAGGTACGTAATGTCCTTCGAAAAATAAATGTGAAAAACCAATGTATATCTATACATTTTTTTTTTCATAATTTTTTAGAAATAAGTAACTTAAATTTTAATAAAATAATTAATTTAAATAAATATTATTAAAAGAATTAACTAAGTTATTTTTAAGAGTATTGTTTTTCTTAACGAGTTAAGTTATAAAAGTTGCCGTGAATTTTTTTTAATTATATATAGTTATTACTCTTGAAATGTCTAATGAGAATAATCGGACTCTTAATTTTGTGGTTTTTAATTTAGCATTAACTGATGTTATACAAGAAAATAGTCAGTAGGTACCTATCAATATATGTAACTAATCTAAAAATAAATTCTGTTGAATTTTCGCGTCTTACACTACGAGTTCGAAAAAATCAAAAAGTTCGCAGGTAAACATAGAGTATTCGTACACTATAATATTATTATTTTTTCAACATCATTTACTATATTCAAAATGCACCAAGTTACAAAATATAAAAAAAAAAAAACCGTGTAGACACATACAAGTTTGGATTATAACACGATGCATGCAAATATATAAACAATATACCACTGTGGCTGTGAAATTTTATATTTTATAATAATATGCAGTAACGGGTTTGAAATTCGCGTGCGAGGTTTAATGCAGTTGCAGTTTAACGCATTTCAAGTTCAAACACACACATAGAGAAAGAAAGAGTGGGAAAAAACGTGAAATCAAAAGCGCTAAGTTAAAACGGCAACTTGTAGGTCAGGGGTAAACACCACTATGCAGCCGCCGCCGCCGTCGCCGTCGGGATGAAAAAGGGATGCTATTTTCAAACTTCTCCATAAAGAAGGAATTTTTAAAAAAGTTTTTTCGTCGATTTTATTACACGCACAATAGATTTTTCAATCGAGTGCGCGTGAGTTTTCACAAATCATTCGGAAATTCTTTCGTTCCCGAAAATTTGTCCCGATTTATAGATGTAATGATTTTATATATATTATAAAGATCGCATTACAAACTTGTAAAGTGTTTGAATACCATTTCGTTATTCGAATCTTTACACTAATATTATAAACCAGTTGTATGCTCGTCATGCATTTGGTTGCCATGATTAAATCAGCAAAGTGCACGGACGGATGAATTACGGCTTTTATATTATATATGATGTGGAAGGAACACTGTCTGCTATGTTTTCACGGTTAAGCCGATTATGATAAAATTTGGTACGGAGGTGACTCGAATCCCTTGGGAAAAGGACGTAGGCTACTTTGTAAAACAAATTCTACCCCTAAACTTTTAAAAACAACGGGATTTTTGGTTTTTTTTGGAACGAACATTTGTATGCCTTAATTTGTCCTTACAAACTATTGAAAACGATTCTTTTTTAGGAATTTTGATTCAGTGAAATTAATTTTCAGCAAGAGACATAGAGAGACACGCTTTAATATTTTTTTTATTCAATTCTGTGAATGGAAAAAACTGTGCAGGACAAGTATTTGTATATGTTTTTAAATTGAAGCGCATCGCCATTAAATCCATGTTGAAAGTTTAATGTATTCGATATTTTAACTAAGTAGTATTTTTAAAAAAAAAAAGAAAAAAAGATTTATGAATACTTTTCTAAAGTATCTTTTTACAAATCTGAATCACAATTATTGTATTATTATATTGTATATAAAAACATAGGTAGTTATTAGGGAGAAAAGACTAAAGGGAGCTTAAGCCCCCACCCCTCAGAATATCCACAATACTTTTTATTTAAGTTACTAAACATTTCTTATCTGTATAATCATTTATTTTTATCAATATTTTATAAATTACGTGTTTTCTTTTGTAATCAATTGCGATCAACAATTAAACAAATTGTATACTCATGATATCGGACAGTCTGTGAAATAACAAAATTATTATAAATAGAGGTAAACGATTTAGGTATACGCATGATATAGGCTGCTGCAGAATATTTTATTATATTATACATACAACGGCCCATTGTAACATAGCATTTTTTTTTCTATATAACAAGTCGTTAAGATTTAAAAATTCCATTCGGGAAGAGTATCTTTCTTTTTTTTTATACTTTTAGCACATTATCCCTCAGGTCGGTTTAAATTACCATCCGGCGAGTGTATTTAGTGTATACACTAAATACTTCAACGTAAAACACATCACACACACACAAGACAAGTTTTGTACGAATTGTTCAACGAAAGCTTTAAACACGAGTACACATCCTATGAGAGTATATTTACAAAAAAGCTATTTTTCTAATAACACAGATTTCGTTTTTATTTCGTGTCGTTTCTGTAGTTGATAGGTATAGGGGCAGCGATTAATGTTTTTTTTCTACAAATTTTCATATATACGTACTATACGTACGTATTCAAGTAATACTCGAACTATTATAATATGTATATGTAACAAGGGAGCCTGTAGAGGGGAAAAAAAGGGCCATTGCCCCTCCTGGGATTTTCAACTGTGTGCTTTTATCATGCATAATGGCATACCATTTTACCATAACAATATAACATATTTCTAGAATAAAACGTTTCCCCGTTCGTCCCGGTTGGGATTTTATCGTACGGGAGCGCTTGATGGGTAAACAAAATAATTTAAAAAAAATGTTATATAATTTTATGTAAATTCGAACAGTAGTCCAAATTAAACAATCCAATAATGTGTTTTAATTACCTAGGTATGTCTCAAAACACTAATATTGTAAAATAAATGTCTAAATAAGTTGATTTTTTTGACCTTTTTTTGGTAGATTATAAACATTCGCTCAGTTTTATCATACTTGCGATTTCCACACCAGTTTTAGAGAAATTCCAAAAATGACGCTCGAGTGCTAATTATGTCTTCACGCAAACGTCTTAAAGATTA
Organism: Cinara cedri; assembly: GCA_902439185.1. NCBI lineage: Eukaryota > Metazoa > Arthropoda > Insecta > Hemiptera > Aphididae > Cinara > Cinara cedri. The sequence goes on from CABPRJ010000055.1 coordinate 250,575, forward strand.
TAGGCAAGAAAAAAGTGGCAAATAGATAGAAATGAATGCAATAAAAAAAAATACATCTTCATCGTTAAGTGAGTAAAAATTCTTAGAATACTTTCGGATTTCCCTCAGTTCAACTTTAAATAATATATAATATCCTGAAAATGGCATTTGCACCGTTTTCACGTGTAAAAAAATGAAGAAAAAGAAAATGTCCCCAGAGAACATGTTGTTGGAATAAATTTTGGTGTTCACAAACGAATTTTTCGATCAACGATATTTTCCGATATTTTTGGGTGAATATTTTGTACTTCTATCAATATTAAAGCCATATAACTTCCCCTCCTCTAAAATAAATACTTGAATTATAATTATTTTTTTCATATGCCAAATTTAATACTGAAGTCTATTCAAATCGAGTCGTTCAGAGCATTAGCAATAGCAGATATATCGAGTAAAAACAATATTTTTCTTTTAATCACCATGTGTATAGATATCTGAATAGATACTTAAAACAATTGTTTTAAAATTGATTTTATTTTAAAAAACGATAATCGATCCAAAACAAGAAAGGCTACTCGGAGGGAAGAACGAGTAAACATAATAGAAAACGCAAATAATAGTTTGGTTAATAGTGTGAACACGCTACGTTTTTTCTACAGACTATACTACTAACAAGTCAAAAATACACTATACCTACTTAACAAAATAACAATTTTTTTTAAGATTTAAATTTTGGTAATTTTTTATATTTTGGATTTTAATAAATTATATTGGAACACCGAAAATGGGGAGGGGCAATTGCTTATTTTAACGAAAGCGATGTGTCTAGCTGTAGACAATGGAAAATTGCAATTATCCAAGACATAATAAATACTGAATGATAATAATAAACGCGATAAAAAAAATCGAATCTTGTGCACTTTTCGCTTTATAAAACTTAAAGAAAATGTTTCTATACAATGTATATATATACTGCAGGAAACGACACGCGGTTCGCGGGGTGGTTAGCAAACGATTTACAAAAAAAAAAAAAAAAAAAAAAGTACCGTAAGTAAAATAAAAAATTAACGTCGGGAAGAGGCGGCGGCGGTGGTGGCGTTCGGGTGAAAGCTTCGAAAAGTTGTGTGAACGAAATTACGGCGTCGGGGGAGGCGGCCGATGACGTCACACTATACACGGAGGCGCATTCTGCCATTGTTATTGTTATATTAATAATAATAATAAATAGGGTTAACGGAGGGGGGCGGGCGAACGGGCGGGCGGGCAATAAATTCAACTTGCCTCATTTAACTATATACGGCTATAGCATCGGGTGAGGGGTAGTGACGGCGGGCGGGCAAAAGGCGTGAGAGGGAGGCGAGGAAAAAGGAAGGACAGAGAGACGGAGAGAAAGAGAGAGAGACAGAGATGGAATGACGGAGTGAAGGAGAGGTGAATTTATATATATATAATAATAAATAATAATAATATATATATATAATATAAACACGGAGAAAGAGAGGGGAATAGGAGAGGAGAGAGTATGCTCTTCAATCAATAACTCCTTTTAAACGTGTTATTACATATTACGCGCGTACACATACGCACGCACTCGCACTGTGTGGTCCGTTATATTTTTACCGTAAAATAAAAAATATATCAAATGTATAAAACTAAAAATAGACGTAGTTGATGCGCTGGAGAAAAAAATGTTATAATATTACGTACAAGGCTTTCGGAATGAAAATATTATGTAATGAAGCGCAGACGGACCGACGGAAGTCTTTTTCGGAATGTAGGTAAAATACTGCCTAATAAAAACCTAAACCGAAAAGGGTCTGAAGGGGTGACGCCGACCGTCGACGATGGACTAGCGGTTAAAAAGACGTTAAGAGAAGTGGACGATATAAATAATACGGTGACGAGTCGTGACGGATCGGAAGCGTGGAAAAAGACTGAAAGGCTTGTTAAGTGTCAAAAAAAAAAATAAATAAATAAAATCTATAGTAATAACGGACGTGCTTTACCAATAAAACAAAAAACGAAAAATATAATATTACTATGGTTTGGATGTGCTTGTACGCGAGAAAAATGACGAAATATGAGGTATTAGAATATTATGGATTTTCGCGTTGAAAACAAGCGGCTAAATATGTATAGGAAATCGGAAATTGTTCACTAAACATTTCATTAAACACTTTAAATTATTTAATGTAAATTAAAATAGACGTTTAAAAAAATAAAAAAGTACAATTTATAAATATATAAAAGTTCTGCATCGAACAACGAATACAATACTATGGTTTGTTTAAAATTTTCATCTGTGTATCCGAGCTATAGTATAAGTACTGAAAATTAAATTTCTAAAATACGTAAAAAAAAAAAAAAAAATTATATTCATATGAATAAAAAATAATAATAAATAAATAAATGATAGTTTCTATACCTATACCTGAAAAAATTTCTTTCTGCATCAATGGATTTAGATTAGGTTAATTATGTATTTTTTGTTTGTTGGCATTTCGTATCAAAATATATAAATACATATTACCTAAATGCATAATGTAATTTTAACATTTGAATATTGACGTGATGAAAAACGTATTCATTAGCATGAATACGTTTTTGCGAGCAATAAAACAAAATAAACTTTGAGAAATCATAAATATCCATTTAACCACCCTACTGTGATATTAATTTCTGTCTCTGTTTTTTTATAGTAAAGTTGCGTTCATATGAAACAAACGAATAGGTTTTTGAAATTGGTTTTAGAGATAAAAGACATATTATATGATTTTTGGATGCATTGAAGTTTTTTGAAACATTACTTATTAAAAAATGTATAGTTATAAAAAAAAAAAAAAAAAAAATGTAAATTATGAATTTTGACCTTCGATAATGAGTCGAATATTTTATAGAACTATTGGGAACCACCGACGATGTTGTCTTCAAAATTTTGACATGTACAAATTGTTTAACAGGTGTTTTCTCTCCGACTTTATAGGCCTTTTTGTTTATTTTACGTGAATACGATTTCGTTGTATTGCTCGTTAAAAAGACAGGCATAGACGGCAAATGCCATAGATATCAGGACTGTTAGTTTTTTTTCCAAAATAGACGAATTAAAAATTGTTATTAAAATTAACTACATTTTAAAAAGAATCGAAACATTAATACAATTATTATACAAAATAAATAATATGTATATATATTACAATTATTCGTTTTTTTTTTAAACTTCCGTTCAGAGGCAGAAAATTAAATTTTTAATATTATAATTTACTAAAATATCGTACAATTTCGAATTTTGAATAATAAAGATTTTATTATTATAACCGGGGAGACGGAAAAAAAAAACCGAAAACGATTAATAATTATGTATGAAAAAAACGGTATTTTATTTGGAAGTTATTACCAAGAAGGAAATGGGCAGTGCTGGAACAGTACCCCAAAATAATGAAAAAAAAAAACCTAGGAAGGATATGCGATTTGGAAATTTTGGATCAGATCGGATCGGATCGGAAAAATCAACGACAGTTAATTTGAGGATCGGCCGTTCGATAAAGGCCAAATAAACCCAATAGTTAATAATCAAGTATCCTATAATTTTACCGAGTACACCACGGAGAAAGTGTCACATTTTCCCCCATGTTTTCAACAGTTGTCCCGGACTCCTAAAAACCGAGGGATTACCCGAGAGAACGTCATTAAATTTAAGAATAAAAAAATTACTCACTCGTTCTTCTTCGCGTATCATTTCGGCGATGCCGGGTTTGATCTCCATGTCGTCGGCTACGCTACTCGGTGGAGGGATAGAAGACGAAGAAGACGTAGACGACGAAGTGGACGAAGCGGACGGCGGCATGGCTTGTGCCACTGGTGGTGGCTGTTGCGACGACTGTTGTTGTGGTTGTTGCTGCTGCTGCTGTTGTTGTTGTTGTTGCTGCTGTTGTTGTTGTTGATGGTGTTGTTGTTGCTGCTGTTGTTGTGGTTGTGGTTGTTGTTGGTGCTGCTGTTGTTGGTGTTGCTGTATTTGGTGTTGTTGGTGTTGCTGGTGCACGTGCATCGACGGCGAAGGCTGTGTCGTCTGCTGCTGGTGCTGTGTCTGGTGGTGCTGTTGCTGGTGGTGTGGTGCCGGGGGTGGTGGCATGTGGTGCAGATTTAGTGGTGTGTCCGCGACTGCTCCTATCTCGGACATCATGATGGACTCGGGGCTGGCTACCGGTGGTGACAGCCTATGACGCTTACGAGCTGGCTGTTTGGGTGATTCGGGTGCCATGGTCGTGGGTGTCACTACGGTGGCCGCGGCTTGCGGTTCACACTCGCCACCACTGCCGCCCGTCAGTTGTTCGTTACTAACGTCCGCGAGTCCCCGGACTTTCAGGGTTTCAGCGACGCGTAACAGCGGACCTATCTGTTCCTGGTACACGTTTATCTCGCCTTTGTACATAAAGTCGACCACCGCCCGGAGTTCAGGCCATTGGACGTCTTTGAGTATAACGATCGGGTGTTTGCATTTGTTCTCGGCCAACATACTCTGAAAGTATGGGCTGCAGGCAGACAGGACGATTTTGTGTGCCTTGAGCGTGTGCCCGTCGCAGGCGATGGTTACGTCTACGAACGTACCGTTCTGTAAGAGTTGGTCAAACACGTTCGTGAGATTACTTTGGTAGTTGTTCCACCGCAAGCAGAACTGTTGATTGCCGGAAGTTCCCGTCACGCCACTGCCGTTGCATGTCCTTTCGGCGGACGAGACGTCTTTGGCTCCGTTGCCCGGTTGCATGGTGGTGCAGGTGGTGCACTTACAGTTTGCCCGCCAAGTCCACGCACAACCGAGACTTTACACGAGTGAAAGTACGAAAGAGACGAGACCGAAAAAAAAAATGTTTTAAAAAATACGGTGTGGCAGAAAAAAATTAATTAAACCGCGATAAAACGCTTTCTTCGATACCTTAAAAAAAAAAAAGGCGAACACACGTTTTTTTTTTCCTGAGGATACGATAATTACGTGAGTTACAACGAAGGTAGCACACGCGCGACGAACAAGCACACCGGTCGCGGCGGAACTGACTGTCGAGACTCGGGTGCCGCGCGCGTAAGCTGGTCGGCCGACGGGCGGCAGGCTGTTTGGCGGCGGCGGCGCGGACGAAAACGCCGGCTGTGGCGGGTGCCCGTGCCGCCACGGCAGTGCTGCCAGGGGCAGGCGGGCGAATTATCGTATATATATATATATATACGAGAAAAATAATAATAACACATCGGCCGCCGTCGCCGTTGTTGTATAATATTTTTATTATTATTGTTTAGCTCACCGTTATTAATATTTTTTATAGTGTATATTATTTTTGTCGTGACGTGCGCCTCGCCTCTGGTACCTTTATACATTACAAATATACATTTACCCTTCGTTGCGAAGACGGGTCTGTTTCACGATAAAATCGTTAATCGTTATGAATTTAAAAAAAAAAAAAATTTTGGTATGGCCTATGTAGTCATCCCCCGGCCCCTAAAAAAGAAAATTAGTTATTGTTTTCAAAATGTACGAAAAAAATTCACAATTTTTTGTGATGTCTACGAGTTTGCCGATCACTTAAAACACTTTATGAAAAAAAATTAAAGGCTCAACCTTTTTTTTTGACTATAAGAAAAACGTCTAACGATAGTCTTGTAAAAAAGTTCGTTCATTTATACGTGGTAAAATAAATAGCATTAGCCAACTAAAACAAAACAAAAAAAAAAAAACAAATAATTTCAGATAGCTATAAATAACTTAAAAAGAGCAATATTTTGGACATTATGGATACCACGTCTATAGAATTACGGTCGTATTTAGTCTTTATTTTAAGGTTGGAGGGGGTGGTAGTCAACATTCGATAATCAGGATTAAGAACATCCACACTGATGCTATAAAAATGGTACAAGCACATTATCGAACATGGGTTGTGAATTTAGTGGGTGTTAGAATAAATAATGGTACGCAGATTCTTTGCTTCTCACAACCCTCTAGTATTATAATAAACTATATTACAATAATGATAAATTTGTATAAACCTCAGTTATAAATAGAACATAATTTCGCAGCTATAACCGTTTAAGTTACATAAATATAAAGTAAGATAATATGATTTCTTATATGATTACTATTTAATGTTTAGACAAAAACTGAAACGCGCAATACTGTTTTAATCTTGAATTGCTGAACTTGTAATAGAAAAAAATTAATATTTTAACCAAACCAATAAGCCACAATAATTTACAAATAATTGGTGAAATACTAAAATATATTATTTAGGGAAACTGGTGGTGCTAATTTGAAGCTTGGTGGTGCTAAGCACTTCCTTGTGTGTGCCTATGGTACAGCAACAATGTGGTAAGACAGTAATTATATAATTTGTTGATGATTTTATTTGGAATAATTTCAAACGTATGTACTGCATTGAACGTATTTTATATTAGATTGGTACACTAAATACAGATCCAGGAGAGGAGGCAATCGGTTCCGTCGCTTCCCTGTTAAATACCTCTCTATCTAGAAAAACTACTGAAACATAATGAAAATTTCAGATTTCTAAAAATATACAATTAATTTTTCGTGAAATAAAAAAAATCAAATCAACAAAAACCACATATGTTGAGTATCCTAAACATATTCTTCTGGCCGCTCTGAGACAGAAACGCTTAGAAGTAGTTATTGTACGTTCGACCTTTTCTCTGATAATTTAAATAATTATTATATAAACGGGAATACATAATAATAATATTGTTAAATAATATTATATAGGTATTTTTTTGAGATAATTGACATTCGAATAAAACGAATATTGTACATTATTATTATTATTTTCAAAGGATGAAATAATATTACTCCGACTACGTTTTGATTAAAATATCTCGTTTTATCGAGGAAACCAAATTAGAAAATAATTATTATTATATTGTCCACGCGGAGAGTTGAATATAATCGAAAATGTCGAATAAAAAGCAAATTGCATAGTAGAAATAATATTAGCTATTTATTCTTGATTCCGATTTCATTATACGATATTCGTATATTATTATATTTTATTCTGAAAAACAATTTCACTTAAGTTTATCTATAGGTAGTTATACACATTAACAAGTCTTAGATGAGGGTTCCAATAAGAATTGGAAAACGGAGTTTAGATTCCGAGTGTAGTGAAAACAAAGTTTTACTAGAATGTGTTTTTTTCCTCAGAAAACACTTTCGGTTAGTAAAAATACTTCTATTTTTTTGACGTCGTAATACATTAAAAGATGCGGGTGTTTTACCCGGTGGTATTTTGTTTGAAACATTTTACTATAAATTTCTAACAATAGTCAACTAAAAACAAAATTAAAAACAATTAACTGTTTTATTATATCCTGTACCTTTCCAACTTTTCCGCCTACAACAGTGGTCTACTCATGGTGTAAAGTCTAGTCGGCTTTATATATTTTGGTTTCAATGTAAATGATCCCTTATGGGACTTTTGTATATTTGTTTAGTTGACACCGGCTACAGCAAGGATCATAAAAATAGCTTATAATGGGTAGGCTACTTTTATTTTTGTAGAATATATATATATATATATGATAATTTAATTTAAATTTTAATGTAACGATAAATCATTGTAAACGAAAAAGGATTCTGAGTGAAGTTCTGTTAACCATTTTTTGTTAAACTTAAATCAAAAATTATATTAATTTAAAACTATAAAATAAATTATGATTGTTTTTGTTTTTTTTTGAGAATTTTATTGAGCCAAAAAAGTTTAATTCACATTAGCCGGAAAACAGTACCAAAATGCTGTTATTTGTACTTATGCAATTTTCATCAAAATGTAAACTTTAAAGCTTTTAGACGTTTTTAAAACTGACTATATACAGGTTGCATGTTTTTAAAGGCCGTAACAACAAATTATGATAAACTAGAAAGTTTAATATTTAATAAATCAAAAATTAATTTAAATTTTCAAGCATTATTGAAAAGCCAAAATAGTTGAAAAATATCTCGAGTATTTGAAAATTGTATCATGTTTAGAAAGAGCTAAATAATACTGTAAATATTCGGTGTAAAATTCAGATCATCACTATAATTATTTAACTAAATTTATTCTAAACCCTCAACCAACAATTTTGTTTGTTTCATATTATAATCATTTTGGCTGACCTTAAGTATGTCTTCAGTATTCTTATCTTTTACATGTCGATCCACGACGTATTTTATGTATTTTGGCCTAAATATCTACGTATACATACTGCGTATAGGGGAACGCGGGGCAAGCGAGACACTTAATTTGTATTCCTGATACTTTGCTGAATTTTACAGAAAACTTCTGAATATGTTTATTAAATGAGAGCTAATTTTTCTAAGATTTAAAATATTACATTTTAAAAGTTTAAATAGCATAACTATAAGAAAATAAATGATGTTTTCCAAAAAAAAAGTAATTTTTCCCATCACACCCCACATGACTTTTCTCATAACGCCCGTTAAGGACTAATGGTGCACAATTGAACTGCTATTTACTGTTTAGTATTTACTTATTCAATATTTAATAATATTACATAAAACTGAAATACATAAGTGTATACATATATTATATTCGATAAGAATTAATTAATTTTTCTTATCTTAAAATAGTGAAGAAATGTTAATGAAATGATCTGCTTTGAGACGAAAAATTAAGAACACTGATATTATAATATTATATTAGTTAGTTGTAACTGAAATATTATTATTGATCATATGACATGCGACCATAAAATATTCCAAAGAGATTTTATTTATAATTAGCTATCCCATCTGACATTGCCCATGCGAAATAAATGTGTACCTAATAAAAAAGTTTTCCTCTTGGATTCCCTGTTTTAATGTCCGTAACTATTACTGAAGTGAACTGTAGTTGCACTCAAATTTTTAAAAATGCATTTCATTATCAAATTTATATGAATTGGTTATCTAGTTGCTAAGCAATTCAAAACATCTATAAATTATTATTTTTTATCCAGCCCAAACTACAGGTTAGGTTTATTACTTCTATTGATCAGATCAAGGATTTCCAAAGCTATAGACCTTTTCTGGATAACTCTGATCATTCTGTAAATTGGTCCAGTAGTTTTGGAGATAACCCTTAACAAAAAAAAAAAAATAACATAAAAAAAGCTGTCACGCCCGGCATTTATCTTGAACGAAAATAAATATTTGGAAAATGGGTAGACGGGCTTCGGCAAACTAAAAGTACCGAAGTACCGGTAACCCATAAATCAACATAAATAATTAAACACAAAATGTTTACTAGTAATCACAATGGCAAATTCATTCAACGTCGGTGCATTGAAATGTCTTTCATGTTCGCTTGTTGGTCTTTTGTTTTCTCTGATCACTGTTTTGTGATAACTTGAAGGCATCATTTCTAGTACAGTATTAAACAATTTGATCAATTCATCGTGCTTATGTAAGAGTTGTTGCAGTTGTGTGAATAATCTCTCGGTTTACCGCAAAAAATGATGGTAAAGCACTGATTGATTTCGTCATCAGAATTTTCAAGGAAATAAATCTGAAGAAATTTGTGATCAACATTGTTTGGCGACAAGCCTATCATGGTGAATTTGTTCTTGAATATGTAAAATTGAAGACAAATTTCTCATTTAGGATACTCGGCGTAACGTTGTGAATAGTATAAATATTCACATCAACTTTTGATGTGTTTTTTTTTCTTTTTTTTATATGTGATTTGTGTTGCAGTCAAAAAAAATTTACCTTTAAAGTTGGGTTAAAACCAGTGGCGTGGCGTAATTTAATCAGTGGTGTAAGCAATCATCAACAATTATATGCCTACTTATTATACCCTATCTATTTTTACTACCTACCTCAAGCGAGCCACTCACCATTTATTTTACATGAATACTATCAAAAACTATTTAAATAACATTAAAATATTTCTTATATGCATCTCCTTATACTATTCCAAAATTGTATAGATAATTTTACATTTTTTGAACTTTATTATGGCTTAAATTGTTTATTTCAAAATATACCTATAATATTCTATAGCTGAAACTATAAGCAACGCTTACGTTGATTATATGCACGCCACGCCACTGGTTAAAACCTTATTCTTCAATAATATGTTTCCTAAATTATGTCATTTGGAAGGAACTGATGTACTTTTGTATATTCTTCAAGAAATGCTTCGATCAAGTTTCTTAGTCAAAAAGTAATGATGCCAGTGACCGGTGGCGGAATCAATTTTGGTAGTTTGAACTTCGTACAACATAATTCTAGCGGTTCATGTCAAATGTTAAAGCATTACAATGTTGACCAACAGTGTTCATTGTTCCGAAGTCGATCGATGCATCCGTGGCATAATCAACTGTTGGATCGTATCTGAACGTTAAACGTTTATTTCGAATTGTCACCATGGATCCTCTCTTTTTTCGACGTTCTAAATTATTTTATGCGTAAGCTCCAACTGAGCGAATCGAACTCGACTGTATCCGTTGCTTCGGAGTTATAATGGATCGCGTTTGAGAAATTTTTATTAGATTTACCTCCAAACGTTGTTTACACTTTTCGTCAGTCTCATTGGCTCGACGATCATCTACTTGGTTTGCGTTGCACGTATATCTATCAATATTTCGACACCTCACTGCAGTGATATTTTTTCCAAAGAAATAAACCACGAATTGAATCGCATTTAATTACCACGAACTTTGTAACACACCAAATTGAAGAATTTTACGGTTTTAAATGCACCAAATATATGATCACCACAGATAACACACTGGACTTTCGCTTTAAATTCAATTATTTTTCACTAAATTTCAATATATGTATATATATATATATATATCAATATATCATATGATTTATATCAATTCGTTGTTTTTATGAAAATACGTGACAGCTGAACTGTGAACGTCACATTTTTTCGTATTGGAATTTGCATAAAATAATACCATTCAAATTTACAACTTTTCTAACAATTTTCTTTCATACAAACCTTCTCCTGACAATTAAGAACACACACACAAAAAAAAGAAAAAATTAACCAAATCGGTCGAGAAGTTTACAAGACGTGATAATCTCTCATACATACAGCGACTTATTTATATAGATATTATCACTGGTTACGGAGGAATCACGGTGTTCCATCATGCCTCGCGTGCTCGTCCTTTCCCGGGTACCCCTAATATGTGTAGACCATAAAAAACGGTATTTAATACATTCAACAAAAAAACTGTTTGTATCATCACGTATGTAGGCATACAGGCCTCCTTCCCTCAGTGAACAAATTTCGCAAATGTGATTAAACATTTTACTATCGCGGTTTAGAGTATTATTTCAAACCCACGACGGATGCCGGGTGTAACGCAGCTTCCAATATATAGTATAGTAGCAGTTATTATTATTTCATTTGTTTGTCACGACCCGCGGGCATATACATATATTCAAACGCCTGGAGCAATTTAAACCGAACTCGGTACACGTAAATTATGATCCGTGGAAAAAAAAATACTGTGCTAAGGGTATAATACATCCCTATTACTTAAGGAGGAACGGGAACTGGGACGCGGAAGCCGTGTTAAATTAAAATTGTTGTTTTTGTTACGAAATATTCTTTTCAGCAATTATGTATTTTTGGAATTTATTTTGTTTCATACATTTTTCTTATACAATTCTTTCCCCTTTATTTTTTTGTTTAAATTGCATAAGTGTACAATTTTTAAAAATTGAATTTGTTTGTATTGAAAACTACACAAAGTTGATTTAAGCCTATAGGCCTGCACGATAAACATTCATATTATTCGATAGTCGATTATTTAAAAAAAATATTACTGTAAAAAGATGACGAGATAAAGATAATGCTATCGTACCTAATAATATAATTAATATAATCGAACATCGATATTATACTTATCTACTTATTGAAATAACTGATACATCGAAAGTTTTTTTTTTTTTAAATTAAACAATGATACTTTCGATTAATTGCGCATGTCTACAGTTGAGAAGAATCACTGGAACCAAAGATATACTATTTTAATTAATTTAATATATTTTACTTAATTTCTAGTACTTCTAAAATCTACTACACTACAAAAGAATATTATATTATATTTTTTTTGTACAATTATAAATATATTTGTTTTCAGTACCGAAATAATAATATACGATATACGTATACCTAACTACCAATGAAAATAGGTAAAAACTATAAAAAGTTAAATAAAATACTCGTATCGTGTAGCGGTTATTATAGTAACCGTGAGAAATATAATATATCATATGAAAGTTTTGAAATTAAATAAGTACCTACGATAAGTTAGTACATTTTTTTATTGTATTATATTTACTTTTTATACAAATACAATAATAAATAAAAAAAAATTACGCTACTATTATAGTATTACTATAATATTATACCTATAACAAAATTTCCATTGTTGAGATTAGCAATGGGTGCAGTGCGTACTCAGCAGGAATAAGAAAGAAATAATAACCCAAACAAAACAAACCGAAAAAATAAAAAATAAAATAATAGTTAAAAATTATTATTAACGATGTTGTCATTTGGTGAATTTTGTTTAATTTCATTCTTGTGATGGAGTATAATTTTTTTGTTTTTTTTTCTCGTGAATGTGTATTCCGGTTTTTTAAATAATTTTTTTAATTTCTTAATTGAAGTTTATGTTCTTCGAAAAATAAATTACGCGCGTGCCCATCAAAGTTAATATAATATTTAACTACGTGAAAAAAAAAATACGGTTCATAAATAAAATATAATATCGAATAAATTATAATTATGTATATTGTATGCATATGTATGGGAGAGTGATGCAGTACAAAAATACGCGAATATATTATATTTTAATTTTTAAGTACGATTTTTTTTTTTTTTTTTTAATGGCGTTGATTACCTTTTAGTTTAAAATATTTATTTTTATACGAGATAACGGAAAATTTAATATGTTCAGTGATGCAATAATATATATAATATGCTTTTGAATGGCAGAGTACTCAATAAAACATACCTAATTTTTTTTTTCCCATAAATTCTAAGTATATAACAAAGAAGCTGTTACTTATACTTATTTTTCTTATGGAATATTAATAAGGACTATTGTTCCTATTTCCTATTATTCCTTGTTTGTTTTAAGGAAACCAGTCCTCCAAGAAAATACTCCTTTATGGTTCCTGGAACATAATGCTTTTTTTTTATAGTGTAGAATTGTTTAGCCATACGCCCAACCCTCAACCTGGAGGACCAGATATCCTCTAAACATTTACGATTAAGGAGTGACTATTGCAATGTATTGTTAGTGTACTGGATGATGAGAGCGCCACTTTTCCTACGTTAATTTTTATACTTTGCTAAATAATTGTGTTTATTTCACATTTTTAGTTAGTAAAAATTAATTTTTACGTATTATTTGTATAATAATACCAAATATTAAATTAAAATTGTTCTCACCTTTTGTCCAACGAAATCGTCAATAATATAAGCTGATTTAGTCCAATATCAATACTTTTTCCTGTATATAAAGTAACATAAAATATTCATGTCCATGTCTCATATTATAATTATTATTATCTATCTCAAATAGTCTTTTTTAAGTATAAACTCACCAAATGATCGTTCATAGCTTACTATAGTTATAGTTAAGATCAAAAAAATCGATGAGGTTATCACCGTATTTGCGGATATTCATCCAATGAAGAATATGTAAATAATAGTAAATTTAAATGTAAATTGGGTAAAAAGTAAAACGTTTGGGATTAAAATCTTTGATTCGTAAATTTGATCGTAAATTTCAAAAATATCATATTTAGGTAAACTACCTAAATTACTCGGTATTTACTGAGTTCAGTATACTAAAAAACAGAAAACAACAAAAAACATTTAATTTAATAATCTATCATAATGATAGATATATCTTAGTTTCGGGGGGAGGCTGATTTAATATCAATAGAGATAATAGGATACAATTTTTTAAGTTAATGGTATTAGTTTATAATGTTGACAACAATCCTAACGGGGGGGGGGGTGATTTACCGCTCCCCTTTAATATCCATTGATGTATATAATCGTTTTTCATCCATCTCACCACGGTAATCCAAAAATCAACCAAAATTTAATTTTAAATAAAATAATGAATATTACTGATTGCTAATAACGATTTCCATCGCAAAATTTGTAAAGTAATCTGATATCGCCCAGGTATCCCAGATAATATTTATCATAAACACACACATAAGTGCCTTCTCGATAATGCTAATTTCTATGAAATTATGAATTAATGAGATTAAATGTCCCGTCCAACATTATTATTATTTAATATAGTACATTATTTGTGATCGATTTAACGTACGAGTACTACAATATTTTCTTTTTTGAAATACTTGCGCCCTTGGTACGCGACTGAAGTCTGTGCACCTCTCGCTCTTACTCCTGTGCTACTACCCTGTCATCCGTCATATAGTCTAAAATAAACAAAATCAAGTTAATTTCGAATGTCATAACATTATAACTGTAAATTATATTTTTTGAAAGTGTTCATTTTTAAAATCATTTATTTACACACACTGTAGAATTTAATAATATAATTGTTTAAAGTAAAAACGCGTACATGTGTATAGATTGAAGTGTTTTCAATCAGCAGTATTTGAAAAAAAAAACTTTCCTATAAAATACTGTTGTCTAAAACACAAAACTATTTGTCAGTGTATTGAAAAAAAAAATTCATCATCTTGAGATATTATTATCATTATTATACTTATTAAAAATAAGGTATTAACTATAATGTACATTTTTTTTTTTTATGTTATAATACTTATTATTACTGATTACTAAAAAAAAAAAAAACCACGATTAATAATAATAAAGATTATAATATTTAATTATTTATTTATGTTTAAGTGTACATCGACTACATCTGTTATATTCGAAGTTCTTTCAGTGCGTTCGTGATGTATAAATAAGTTGCCTTCTTGTTTTTCTACACTTATATTTTCGCTTGTCCAAATTTCGTAGATATGTATCGAATTTTTTTCGATTTTTATACGGTAATATTTTGAAGAAAAAAAATTATGAATGTGTATAGTGTAATATACTTTAGTAGATTTAGACCTGAAAGCCAGACAAACTGAAGAAATTTAATTTTTTCCGATTTTGATATGTTGGATGCGGATTATATTAATATTTAGATTCTATTTGTTGGAAAATAAAAATGAAATTATTTTATTGTAAATCGTAAAAAACAATGTATTGTTTTTATGAAAACTTTTTCAAAATGTGTTTTAAGAATTTTGCCTTTTACTTATGATAAAGATAATTACAATTTGAAAAAACTAATTCTAGTATTGAATTGTATTACGTTTATGAAATTGAAATTCGTCCAACGCAATTTCTATATAGTCTGGCTTTTAAGTCTATAACGTCTTATAATTCGTCCATAAAAATGGCGTTACCATTCCCAATGAGTATAATGAGTAGATTAGTGAAAAAATCTTATTATTAAGGTAGTCATTAAAATGTTTAAAAAAAAAAAAAAAAAAAAAAAATGTTCAAATTTTACAAAATATGGATTTCTTTAAAGAAAAAAAGAAAATTAATGTTTATAAATTTAATATTTTTTAAATTATTATATACCTACACTGCTATGGACGAAACAAATATTGTCGACTTATATTGTATATACTCGGTCGACTATTGTACACGAACAAATATTGCAATGAAAACGAAACAACTGTTTACATATGTTATTTGATACACCTATATTATCGTGTAGTAGTTATAATATTATAACGACGAGTGCAGTTGAATATTTGTTTTGAGTATGTAATAAAATGTAAAATAAGTTTTTTTCAGGTGCTATTTTTTTTTTATAAAATTACTCGTGTACATTTAAAATAAAAATAAAAATAATAATAATAGGTTAACACCCACCATTATAATAATGTAAATACGTATGAGCGGTCAAGGTGAGAGGAACCACATCAGTCATCACTGTCCCATTTTTTAATCATAATTTGTGGATGATATTATATTATATTATTCTTGTATTAATAGTCCAGTAAAAAAAAAAAAAAAATCATAGGCGTAATTAGAGTGAAATTTCGGAAGTGCTAAAACTCTATACACGTGTATACAACCGTATGGTTTCCTTATCCCCATTTATTAACCGCATTCAAATTTCAACAAAAATTATCTTATAGACATATTTGTAAAATATTCGTTATTGTTGTTCAAGAAGTGCCGCCTATCTCACATTTTGATGAAATTTAGTTGGCGACATTTTTTTTTTTTGTAAAATTATATCACGATTAACCGTTGTATGTTTAGATATGTGATGAACTCTGCAACACAAACATTTATAAACGAATGGCCATAATAACACGATATGACATATCTAAAAATTTTAATAAAACACCATCTATCTGTATGTATCCACAATGTTTAAACAAAATTGTAGGTTGTGAGATATGTCATGTGGTTTCAATGTGGTTTTTTGATCTCTAGTAAAGTCGAGAAAAATGAGATACATGAGTTGCTTATTAATCGATGATATTTAAAATAATACATTATCAACAGATTTTATAAAGATTAAACATTACCTTATGGCTTATATTATGAAAATGCTGGGAGTTTTAACTAATTACTTCCTTTTTTTGTTGCCAATTATGCACATACCATAGGTTAAACATTATTTTTATCCGACAAATGAGACGTTAACAATTTTGAAAATTTCGCTTTTTAAAATACAAACCAATCTTTTCGATGATCCACCCTTTGTAGATTTGACTTTAAGAACAATACAATCTATGCACAGTAGATGACTTTAAAATAATATTAACTGTGTATTTAATACCTATATATTGAATTAATATTTTATACAATAATACACGTTATAATTGAAATATGATTAAAAATTAAATATCTGAACCTAACCTAACCGATATATTCATATATTATCGTAAAACACTAAAACCGTAATTAATGTAACATTCAAAAGAATACAATATTATATTGATGTATTTAAATTTGGTGTCAGTTTATTTTTTGTTTAAAAAAAAAAACAAAAAAAACTGTTGTAAATCTCTATAGAATGTTTCAGTTAAAGTATATGCCACATGTTTTTAGTTAGACATGAAAAAAACGGGAGCATTTTTACTAACCGAAAATATATTTCCCAAGATATACACATATTACGTAGTAAAACCTTAAAACTTTTTTTTGGTATGCTAGGAATCTAAACACAACGGACAAAAAAAAAAAAAAAATTAAACAGTATCAAGACTATATTATTTATTTACAGACAGTGAGCCCAATATAATTCACAGAAATATGTATTTAGATTAGATTAACTAAGTGGGTGTTACACTTACCTAACTTTACAAGTAATAATTTTTAAATTTAGTTGAGTTTGCTTAAATAACTTTAGTAATACAATAAGGTACTGATAATAACAATATACAAATACGTGATATAAGACATTTAAATAATTAGGTATATAATAACAATATTAACAACGTTATTAATATATATTAAACAAGTGAGGATGCTCATTGCCAAGGTGCATCATCCTATCAATTTGCTGGTTTCTGTCATAATTACTATTATGAGCTGCAATAGCGAAGGAAGCAGATAACCTAGTGGGACGGGAAGGTACTTTAAAACTAACTTGAGAGAGTATGGAAGGAGTGTCAATACATCCATCAATCAATTTGCGTAAAAAGAGCAAGTTAGCTTCAACTCTTCCATCAGCTAAAGAGACAAGACCGAGTTTGTGCATTACTGGTTGGTAGTCATGGGGAGAATGATTAATTTGCAGAATCAACGCAGCTGAGTTTAAAAATTTTCTCTGGACACATTAAATAAGAGAAGAATCCACAGCCGTACAGCGGTCCCATATAGTACTGAGGCATACTCTAGAAGGGATCTGACATGGGAACAGTACATCAGTACATCGCAGAATAAAGCACAGGCATATTTCAACAATTATTATTACAAAACGTTGTCTGATATAAATTAATTTATGGTTTCGACGTCTTCACGGCGATGATCCTTTTATACATAAAATAATAATTTTATTATTATTATTATTTTTATACTAAACCAATAAAAACAGTAATATGCATTTTATATAAGCGTGTCGGCACGATTACAGTGTGATTTTTAAATTCAATTTTTAGGTTTTTAATCTTTTTTTTTTAAATTCGTAATCCACCTGACAATATAATAATAATAATATGATACGTACCTACACCGTACACGTATACAGTTGAAAACCCCTTTATAGGTATGAAAAAAAAAAAATTATAATTTTATTAATCAATAAAAATACCGAATATAAGTCGCATTACGTTGGCCTTTAATCTATATTATTAACTATTAACCATATTATGCGTTTCGTCATATGCGCGCACTATTCATAAAACAATAATAATTATAAATTGATATACCTACACGATACTATCGTCGTCATTGCCGTCATCATCATCAGAGGATATTAAAAAGTTAATACTATATTATTATTATTATATATATATATATATATGTATGGTATTGCAGCTCAATATCGATAAGTAGGTACCTATAGGTTATATAGATATCCCATAGATTACATATAATAATAATAATAATAATAATATTATTATTAAATAGTAATAATCATTGTATAATTTATATATATATATATATATATGCGGTTTAATAATTATATTTTACTCACATCAATTCAAACTTTCTAGAAACACCGAACGCACTCGAGTAGTTTTTTTAAATTTTTATTTCACATTTTTTTTTTATTTAATAACATGCAGTAATAGTTATACTTCTACGATAATCATCAAGGACAATATAATATTTTAATTTTACAACTGTATTGCAAAATATTTACATTACATATTATATTATAATATCTGTATACTATTTAAATATAATATAGCTATTGTTTTACATCTATAATAATTAGTAATTATAAAATGCAATACTTTGTTCAGAAAAAAAATTAAAGAATATGATTTTTATGGTATAATAATGTATAATATCTACACTGCCAAGGACAGCCGCTGGCTACAACTATAATATTAGACTCGGTTAGGTTATTTTTTTTGGCGATAAAAAAAAATATTTTAGCGCACGTTTTAACAACATAACAACAATAATAATAATAATATTATTTTTATGACCAATGAGGGAGTATACACTACAATATCGGCTATTACTTACCAGTTATATCAAAAGTAATAATATAATATTATATAGCATTTATCGGCGGTGAAAAAAAAGAATGTTCGATCTGTGAACCGCTGCGCAAGATGACAACGATGGTCACAATTGAGGGAAGCTGAAGACCTGGAGGTAAAAGTGGACGGATACGCTTAAGACTGATCATGAAAACTGTGCGTGAGAAACCTGGATGTAGAATATAGGGGAATTTCCCCCTTTGACAAATAGTGAATAGCGTACACGTTTTGTTGTATACATATTGAATTAACGTGTTTTAGGTGCAGATAAATTGTTTATAAATTAAATTTAAAATTTAATGTTTTACTAAAATATTATTTTCATTTCACTTAACTTTTTAATGTCAAGGACCAAGCAAATCCATTCGTCAAGTCAAAAGAACCATTGACACGTCTTGATAGCGATAATGTGGTTTTATTTTTTTGACAATTTATACAAGTTATGTACAGTGTAAAACCTGTCCAAAACGGAAATTATTAAAACGTTTCGCGAAATTAAATTGCACACGCTGCGCTGTATTTAAAATTCAGTAAAACGAAAACCTGTGACAAACAGACATTTTCATCGGTCCCTCGCAAGAATTTCGCTTTTAGAAGTGGTTTTTGCATTTTAACTCAAATGAACTAATATTTATGATATTTTAATAGGTACAGCCGTTGATAAAAAAAATAAAATAAAAACATTTAAGAACCTTAAGTATAGGCACAAATATGGAACTACAAAGACTTACCCCTCCTCTTAAAACACAGTCATAGCTTTCTCCCAATCAACCATGCATTATAAGTTTAGTACACGTAACCAATATTTATTAATATTACGGGGTTTTAAGTTTTGCCAAAATGTTTGGGTTATTTGCCCTTACGCTTAAGGTGTCGTCGGTACATAATATATACGTGAATATTAGATATTCCCAACAAATTACATAATAGCATCGTTATGTAAATTTTCGTATATATCGACAATAATATTATTATACATCTTTTCTCTAGATCTCTTAATGAGATTATCGTGCGCAGTGCGTTGAAAAATATTCTGGTCGCTAGATTTTAGCGCACGTCTATGATACTCATTATTATTATTATTATTTTATTATAAACGAATGTAATCTAATAATCTCAGTAATTTATTTATATCGCCAATAGCGATACGTTGAAATGACTACAGTATATACTTGCGGGTATCGAGTTTTTATTATAATATACAGCGTGATTTTTTTTATCTTGAACCAGAAATTATCTCAGAGGATTTTAAGTGAGTTTGATTTCTGTTTTTTCTAATCATTATGGAATCGTTTAAGCTTTATTTTAAAGCCATTTTTAATTTTTTTTAATTATTCCGTGTACTTTAAATAATTAAATACTTTTCATTTTCAAATAAGAACTCCCTTTTTGAACAAAGATTTGAATAGAATATATTTCTCTAGGAATTTCAATATGTATAACACTATTTACCATTTATAAGTTATAACAGTTTAAAGTTTAGACTGGAGGAGTAGGCAAGAGTTATAGATAGGCTGCTGGTTCATGATAAAAAAAAATCACTCTGTATATATATAATATATATAATTTAGTGATTGCATGTATAGTAAAATTAAAATATTTATTCACACGTCATCGTGAGTATCGAGTACCTATCTATTTATTATTTATTTTTTTTTCAAATTACTCTAAAATATTAATTAAAAACGTATACAGACGCGAATAGTCCAAATATATTGTAGAGAATTAAGGCCCCATAATATTAATTATGTTTACTTAGTATTTCCTTGATAAGGACTAAACGACCTGTTTTAGAAGGAGTTAAGTCCCTCTAGCTGGCCCATCCTGGCGCCTATGACGTAACAACATGAAACCGAAATCATCACCGAACATCGTTGAACATCATTGCTAATCAAGGGGAATGTGTTGGTGCCTATTAATTTACAAGTTCTAGCATAATATAGATGAGTCACACGAACAGCTACATTGTTTTGTTTTTGTATAATACCCGTGAAAATAATGACTTGCTAATTTCAGGTAAAGGAATACACAAAATGTTTGCAAAATATTGGTAGGTATACACTAAAACTGACGTGAAACATATTTTAATTAATTATTTATACAAAATAATGAAGTTAATTAATATAATAATCGTAGTATCTGCATGTATTTGTTAACAACTAACATACATTTGAGAAAAATATAGTTTTTATGACATCGGTACCTGTCGGTTATCGTGACTATCGCAGACTTTCCTTTAATCTTATTGCGACTACTTGTACATCATATTATAGAGAATTATGCTGTATGGTAATAATTATGGTAAAATCCGAATATTCAAATGGAATAGTTGAGCATAATCATCCGACTATGAGTCATACATACAGTTTTGTTGATCCATGTTGATCCTTGACAATGGTACTCTCGCGCATAAATGTAGAACGATTACAGGGATCGGTTAAATGATTGATTAAAAAACAGTTTATTGGTTATTCTATCACAACTATATGGCATACTTAAGATTTCTTTAAAATACAACAATTTATTTATACACCTAGTTACTGAAAATCGAATAAGAAATATATTAAAAACTGCTGTAGTTAAGTACACAAACTATACAATATGATATCCGCATCGGATGATGATTAATTTGCAAAATTGATATTTGAGATATTAAACGCGATTTAAAAATACTTTGCGATTAAGTAAATAAAACAAATATATTTTATATAGTAAATAACGTTTCTCTGTTATTTTTAGATTTGTTATTCTTATGTGACCACCGTTCCGGGAATTACTGTATAAATGAATAATAATATAAACTAGATTATTCCGTGTATTATTGCGTATTTGCAGTATAAACATGTATTTAAAAAAGCACCATGTGTATTGTGCACGGTCATATTTTCTTGTATCCAATGTCAACGATTGCATTTTCGTTTAGAGCTTTTACGCATTTAAGAACCGAATATTCGACGTTCGTATTATATTTTATTGGTAGAACTAGGTTAGGTTAGATTTCAGTGATTGATCGACCGACTTAGAAAAAATTGTCTTGGTACCTCATCACTGGTACAACTGATAGACCAAATGTGATAGATGTCATTGAATCTACCTCACATTAATTTATTCCTGAATATAATAAGAGTGAGTTTTATACAAATAGGTCTTACCTTTACAATTTGTTGCCACTGTTATATACTTTTACAATGTTATTATAATTTTAATTTAGAATATAAAATTACGAAGACTTCGCACGCATAGTTCAGAGGTTCATCGATTATAATAATAATAATCTATTCAAATAATTTCGACATGAGTGACGAATGAACCTACAACAATTTATAATGAAAAAAACGAAGTACAACTGAATACACTTATATTAAATAATATCAAATACCATATGGAGTCGTGGACATTTTCTATTTTAGAAAAGATGTTACACTTGATGACCGAAGCAAGATTTCTGGTAGGTACTTAGAAGAAATGTTAATACAAGCAAATAAAATAAAATAAAAACAAAATCACACTTCATATAGTAAAAATAATACATTCCTCGCCACTCTCAGAGTCTAAAAACAAACGAATGATGGGCAATGGGCATTAGTTTATTGTTCTTCCAAAAATATTTCTTAAACTTGATCAATAATTAGCAGTGTACACCAATAACGACTAATATTCAGGCAAACGGCGCTCTACAAAATATAATCAAATTCAAATTCTACGCAAGCGACAAAATAATTTTTCACTGAACAAACAGGAAACGTTATATTATTATTCGTTTCATATTCTATAATATACAAATATGTAAATTGTTACGATTCCGCACAGTATTCTTGTCTAACAAAAATAATATTGATCTATAAACTATTTTTCGAACCTTTATACTTAGTTGTTGATAAATGTTGTCAAATAGTATGATATCGGACAAATAAATCATTTTCGTCTCCACACTAGATCCTGTACAAACAAAATTATATAGCTTTTTTTTTTTCCGATGATACACCTGCTCATTGTATATTTGTAGTTAGTTTTGTATTGTATGGTACTAGCTATTAGGTAGGTACGTATTTTGTTAGGAAGTTTTGACCGTACATTTCCGACCAAACGAACAAAAAACTATAAATAGTTGCGAGTCCGAAATGTTTGGATCAAAAATAAATCAAATTGTGGAAAAAAAATGACTAATAAACTAAACACACTATTCATTAGATTCCAGACTAGAATTTTTAGTCGTGCGATTTAATGTTATTCGATCGGATGAGACGAAATTTATAAACAGCAATAATACATTACTTTGTAATGGTAAAAAAAAAAAGGGTTTTAATGTATTATTTTAAATAATAAAATAAGAATGTAAAAACAAAATTATTAAAATGGTTAATACTCGTAAATAAATATATAAATAAAAAATATATATGCATAAAAATAAAATAAATTCATTACCGAATGCATCGACTGTGAAGTATTATGATAAGTTAATACATTTTATATAGGCAAGACAAATATAAGTTTTAAAATGAGATAAAGAACACATTTCTGAAATAAAATTTAAAAAAGGCTGCCCTTAATTCAAATTTCGCTTAATATGTTTAAGAAAATAACCAAAAAATATAAAATATAATACATATATATATATATATATATGTATTATATTATTATAAGTTTTGATATTAATACAGATTTAGAAATATTAAATACCAAAAATAACATTTACATTAATTCAGTTATAAAAGAATTACACATATACAATGAAATAAAGAAAATTATTTTAGTAATATTTTAAATGTTTAAACCCATTTTAAAAATAGTATCTTATATCAATACATTTTAAATAATAAATAATAACCAAATAATTTATTCTTCTTAACATATCTATGTATAATAATAACTAATTTTAAATAATCTCTCTCCTATCAAAATAAATTATTTCTATATTCTATGTAAAACGATCAATTTGTATGATTTTTTTCTTCTCTATATATTCCTTTGTTTAATTTTTTTATATTCAGTCGCGTTTTACATTTTGACTGTGATATACCTGATGATGAATTTTTAATTCGAAACCGGTCGTCTAATACACTTATCATAACAGTCTAGACAACGTATAGATTCATTTTTTTTTTTTATTTTTGTATATAAATTTTTATTTATATATTCATTTACTTTATAAATTAATTGTTTATTATTGCATTGATTAAGCGGTTAAAACTATTGATTTACTAGAAATTGCATTAATTTAAACTAGTTAGGGAGTTTATAAATGAAAAATGACAATGAATAATGATGCAAACTTTGATAAGAAAAACCCTTATTATCACCATGTAATATTTTACAGCATTTTTTGTCTATATATTTATTTACTATATGTATTATTTTAAACGATATAAAATGATGTATACCAATGTATGTATGTATATTTGCTTGCTTTCAAAGTTCCTTCAGCCCTGAAATGTCCGGATGTAAAAACGGTTCCGGGGTCTCGGGTCTTAGTCGATTCTCCGACAAAAATAAAAAATAGGTATTTAGGTTAGATTGGCTATATCACTATAAACTCTAAACGTTTTACTCCTGCAGCCTCTCTTAAAGCGGTATTACAGTGACGTCGTGTGTTGTGTCACAACGTGTCACGTCCACTGTCCATAAATATTTATTTATTTGCGAAATAAATATTCCAATTTCACTGATAGTAATAATTATATACAATATTTACAATAGAAAAATATTATAAATATACAGTAATAACACGTATACCATTATTATACTGATAACGCTAAAAATTAATTGATCATTGTAAACCAAATGAGTGTAAAGTTGAAATCAGCCAGACTCTGGTTATTTCTCGATGGGGGTCGGTTATTGAATGTTACCAAGCCTACAAGGGCCAATCAGAATACGACAAGAGGTACACGACAGCCGCTGGAAATGCTGGAATTACCGCCTTTATAAGACAGTCGTGCTCGAAATCCATTGCCATATAGTAGTAAAAAGGAAAGAAGACTCTCGTGTTTTTATCTACTTTGAACTGGCGTATATGATTAAATCACCGCGGTGAATTAATATACAGTGTCATCATCGCATAACCGGCGGGCGCGTCCAAACATGCGTGTCGAAATATTTTATTTATAAAGTTCTGTATAATATATTATTATGCGGGAAAAAAAGAAATAAATAATGAAAACCAAAAAATTAATTTTAAAAACTACGACAAATATATTGGCACACGTGAAATGTATATATTTCAAATATTAATCGATTATACATAATATACAAAAATAAGCTCCGAATCTACAACAAAATATAAAACCTACACAAGAAAAAACTACGGACTTTTATAGCCGGAGGAATGTAATATTATTATAGTTGCGATTTTAATATTTTTTTATGACGGCGGTTTCAATTAAAAAAAAAAAAAAATTAATAATAAAAAAAATCATCGTTAGTACAACTAAAATAATACACTTCAGAGTATGAAGTTTTTGATAATTTATATTATCTATTATCTATTATCTAAAATATAAATAAATACATATCAAACAACAGTAATATTTATAAAATTTATTTTAGTTTTACTATGATGTGTTTTTTAATAATTTTATTTACCAATAGTTTTCACAATAGTTAGGATAAATCGGAAAAAGACGTAATGTAAAACTGACAAATTTACGGCCATAGGATTTCATTATTTTTAATTTTTACGCTTTATATTTTTACCAGAAATATTGCTTCAATCGACTAACAACAAGACTTTTTTGTAAAATTTTAAATTTAGCTATTGAGTATGAAAGTCGTTTTTATAATTTTTCGTGTTTTAATTGAACAAAACCAGTAAAAAAGTAAAACTACTGGGAAAGTTTATGAAAATAATGGTTTTATTATTTTCAATTTTGTTCTTTTAATCATAATTCAGTTCAAATTAGCTTTTTTTTAAATTTTCTTTTTCTGGAAAATATATTTAGCTCTTATGCACAATAAAATTATATTTTAATAATACTACACGTGTCTATAGAACAATAGTAAAATTTAAGACGTCTCCGCAATACTATTATGTACGTAGGGACGCATATTTATACGTAGTATAATCCCGTTATCTAAAAATTATGTCATACGCAAGCGACCATAAGAAGAATTTAATGAGCTGATAAGATTTAAAATTTAAAAAAAAAAATTACCTATACACTACTGATTTTAATAAATATCGAATAATTAATATTTTATCTACATTATATTATTTTGTGTTATAAATTATAAGTAAAAGTATTTTTTATCAAGATTATATAATCAATAGATTAGACCTGCCTATATAATTTTACGTAAAAATCTGTACGATTTAGCTGTATACTTTCAGGTTGATTTCACGTTAAAAAAGCAAAACAAAAATTCTCAAAATCTACGCAATTTGAAGGGTTTTTTTGTATTATTATTTATTATATTTTTGTACTCGCTTTAAACCGAAAATAGAGGTATAAAACCATTTTTTCTTATTTTAATATTTTATTATTATAAATTTATTACCACATGACACGTACAAACACGAGTTTAATATAATATACGATGCATTAAAATGAATTATATTATAATTTTATATATTTTATCTTTGTATATATTATTATTATTATAATATACGTCCATTTATTAAAACAATACCTAATAATAAATTATACTATATTTTGTATCGTCGAGGACATTTTTTATGAAATGTATATACAATTATTATATAATACACGACTATACATTCAGAGTCGAGTAAAAATATAACATAGTATTAAAACTTTACAAAATGCTGTTAAAATAAAGTTTTTTTTCTATAAATAATTTTTATGGTATCTATACTTGCCATCTATAATATTCGATTTATTGAAAAGAAACTTGTATGAATAATTGAAATAAAATATATAAAAAGTTCAATAAAGGCCACTAATAAGGACTATACACTTTTTGGGTTTTTAATAATTATTTATATATTTTCTATATTGTCAAATTATTAATTCGTTAAAATACTATTGGATAGACAATCTATATTGAATGCAAACAGTGTTTTGCAGAGCGTAGATGCATTTGGAATATACATATTGAATACTATAAAATATTACACATAGGGTAATTCACTAAGAGTGCTCACCTTATTTTTTTAGTCAAATTTTGCATTAAAGCCGATATTTTTGAATACTTAGATTTTTCACAACATTTAAGCAGTATCCTGTGGTGATACCAACTTTGGCTTCTCAAATGAGAACCTATATTAGAAATTTAATAAATAGACGGAGTATTACTTTAAATCAATTTTGGTGTCAACATTTTTGATTTCCGTCAACTCAGGGACGAGATATTTCACTTTTAAGTTTAGGTAGGGGAGAGTAGTAGAGCGCTAATATCAAGCGCCGTATCACCAAACAAATGATACTCCACTTCTCCCCCCCACATAACTAAGCTTAAAAGAGGAATTTATCGTTAACGGGTTAATGGAAAACAAAAATTTTAACACAGAAATTTGTTTGAAGACATTTTTGGTCTATTTATGGAATTTTTATTATAGGTTCTCATTTGAAAAATCAAAGTTGTTATCGCCACAGTATACTATTCCTTAAATGTAAAAAAATAAGGAGTAGGAAAGGGTAATAAATTGCCTATTTATGAACTTTTTCTTCTCCTCCCATCTAAACTTTAAACTGTTATAACTCATAAACGTTAAACCTTATATTAGTATTATGTATATCAAAATGTCTAGGAAAATATTTTCTATTCAAATCTGTGTTCAAAAGGGAGGGAGTTTCTATTTTTTAAAAAAATAAATAATAAATAGGTAGTTACTCGATACTCACGATGACGTGTGAATAAATATTTTAATTTTACTATACATGCAATCACTACATTATATATATTATATATATACAGAGTGATTTTTTTTATCATGAACCAGCAGCCTATCTATAACTCTTGCCTACTCCTCCAGTCAAAATTTTAAACTGTTATAACTCATAAATGGTAAATAGTGTTATGCATATTGAAATTCCTAGAGAAATATATTCTATTCAAATCTTTGTTCAAAAAGGGAGTTCTTATTTGAAAATTAAAAGTATTTAATTATTTAAAGTACATCGAATAATTAAAAAAAATTAAAAATGGCTTTAAAATAAAGCTTAAACGATTCCATAATGATTAGAAAAAACAGAAATCAAACTCACTTAAAATCCTCTGAGATATTTTCTGGTTCAAGATAAAAAAAATCACGCTGTATATAATAGTACGTATTCACAATGTTTTTTTTTGTAGTAATAATATTTTGAACATAACGTTCTTGTCTTACTACGTCAAAGATCACGGAAAGTAACAAAGTAGCCGTTAAGTGAGGTAGTAGACGTGTGACTGTTGCACACGAATTCGCGGCCACCGACGAACGACATCTTATCACCCGTTTTACTACGACTGTCTCGGATCACGACACTCTTCATTTTAATAGTTATCATACAAAATGCGTGTAAACAATCCTATTTTTTTCAGCGTGTTTCGGTTAACAAATTATCATCATGGTTCATGAATTCACGACTATAAAAAATGAAGAAATTTGTTATTTCCCTCCATGAACATTAATTTATGTAAGCAATCTATAAGTATTCTGTATGTATTCATATAGATTATAAAATCAAATTATACAGTAGATGTTTGTTTTTTTTTTTATCACAACTTATAATTTTTTTGATTGGAGTAAGATTTTTGAAAGATAAGTAGTTTACAGACAGAAAGAAAAACATACATCATGATAAATGTATTGGTTTAACTATGGTGAAACCACTATGTCCACTTAAATTGTTTATATTCTCAATAGACAAGTTTTTTTAAAAATTAATATTATGACAAAAAATTTACATACAGTGGTTATGTATATTTGTAAATTCTGGGTTACTTTTGCTATCCATCATTGTGCATTTGAAGTTGTAAAACGTCGCTGTGCTATACAATTTAAGTTACAATAAAACACTGTGGTGAAACGATTTTGTAAATTACTCCTTCTCCCCTACTTTTACCCATTTCTAATAGTTCGGTGGCAGGAGTGAAATGTATAACGCAGTCAATATTTTGTTAATAAATATTATTGGTATTGATTATGATTAATGAATAGTTACGCGTGTATTAGTGCAGTTTAATTTAATTAATTTGTTATATAATAAACATAGGTGTATGATGTAGAGGACTAAGAGGACTATATCCCCTCTACAATTTCCTCTAGTCCCCTCAATATTTCTTACAGCTTCCCTGAAAATGAGCACGCAGTAAAAGGTTTTCTCGTTACCCTTTTTGTTTTTGCAATAATGTGCGGAATAAGTGTAGTTTAACCACCTTAATCCCCCCCACCGCATCTTACGCCTATGAGAATAATTACTGTAAAAAAGAATGTATAAAAAAATAATATAATAGTAAATAATTCCCAATAGTTTTTAAATAATTATTATGACATTATGATACAATAAAGGTAATTTCCAATTCCGCAAAATACTTAGTATACGTTTCGTTGGCAATCGTCACGTATTCAAGCTGGACATAAAGGATTTCATTAAGGTGTAAGGATATAGCTATTGAACAATACTTATACTTACATGACGTATACATATTTCCTAAAATTTCTTTAAGTCAAACTACGTTAAACTACTATACTAATAGTACGAATTCAGAAATTTAAATTTTAAAGTTGATTGAATATATTTACATTATTATATAATATTATATTAACGAATATTTACGTCGTTATCAAGGAAACATTTCAATGTTGTCTAAATATAGTCTCCGAAAAAATGTGTACGTTTGTTTATACTAGTGAAAGTGTTCGAATGGTCATTTTTTTTTGTTTCTATAATATTTTTTAGACATTTTTAATTTAGTCTATATCAACATTTTTGGAATAAAATAAAAAAAATAATATTTAAAATTTGGTGTGCAGCTCACTGTATCAAAATTGCTTTGAAAGATACTAGTAAATCAGTAGTGAGAAATCAAAATGTATTCGAATCTGTTAGACTATACACAGAACTTCAAGATATACCCCTAAAAATAATTATAAATTACTTCTCAGATTTCTCATATAATTTATAAATAGTTCAGTTTTCATATCAAGGCGTATCTTGTTTTATGTATGCAAAATATTAATGTCAAATAAAAATAAGGGGTGTAATATAGGTATATATTTTATTGGACGATGTGAATAACATTAAATTTCTTGCATTTGTCGCTGATTTGCTTTCAATTTGTTAACGTTATTTAAAAAAAAAAAAATAAATAATACCATTAAATTGCATTGTACAATTCTAGGCAATATAATTGAGCAAACTACATAATAGATCGACTAGAATCATTGCAAATTAGTAATCTTCTTGGTGGTCGGAATGAGGATATGAATAGAGCGCTTGATAGGAAGCATAGATGGAAGCAGGTATAAAACCGAAATAGAAGGTTTAGCATCTGGACCTACGATTCAAATATGCATTACAGAAAACGCGATGAACTCGATAATATCCAACGCCTAAAATATTATTGTCCAGGATTTAACACGGCAGTAACGTCTTTTGAATGTCTAACGGACGCGCGGCGTCGAGGGAAGGGAGGTTAGAAAAAAAAAAAAAACGAAATAATAATACTGTTTTTTCTAGTGAGTAAAAAAAAAAAAAACGCACACACACCCAAGTAATAATAATAATGTTACGATGATATATAATATATATATTTTTTTATTTCGTTTTGAATCGCGCAGGTATAAGATGACGTGTACCTTCGTATAATACGCACCATAATGATAATAATAATAATATTATTATTATAATAATATTATATATTATTATAATAATGTAAGGTACCTCTACGTATCGGAGGGGACGGATGGATTCCGTCGGCATTAAACCGTATAATAACATACGTACACACCACACACATATGCAGAGAAACAAAGATAGAAACATGCATTAGTAATTACGCTACAAATATATGTATATATAGCCTACACGTAGAAAGCCATTATATTACATAGATAATATATTATATTATACAGGGTGAATTTTTTTTTTTTTCGTGATCCAGCTGCGATGTTATTATCAATAAGAAGATATCCAGTAAGATGGATTACAATCGTTATCGTTCAATGTGGTTTAATGTGTCCGCAATTATAGGGAATTTTCGATTTTCGTATTTTCGTTAACACACCCTTAGAATCGATAGCGCTTAAGTAAACGTGTTATTCTTTTAAATGGCAATAGCCTTTTAATGGACTTAAATTGAGTATTTGAAAACAGTGACGTAATAAAGAGTATATTAAACAGTTCTATAATAATTCGCACCCCCGAAAGAATATGAACACAGCTCATTATTTATAATTTAGTAGGTATGCGCTTGCACTTTTTCGGTTTTTTTTTTCTAATATTGAAAAGAGTGTGACACATGCATTATCTCTGCTTAAAATAAAATATGGTTTCCGGCGTGAATATCGATATTTTTAATACACACAACTTTATTCCAACCCGACCGTAACGCCGTTACGCGATATTTGTCTAGTCGAAATAAAGGCGCGTAGGTACCATTTCAAAAGTAGCCGTTTCGCGCGGGAAACATTATCATACGGAACATTACGAATAATAATACTACGGTACGCTAAAAGTGGATTTTCCGACGTATTGATATAATTCGCGTCGCTATATTCTTACGGGGGAGCGAATTATAACGGTCTAGGGGAAACCTCCCGAAATCATCATAATATTGTATTTTATCACAGAGTATCCTCCGTGGAAATATCGCCGGTACGTGTGACAAAAGAATCACCCTGTATAATATACATATTTATATTTAATGTAAAATATAGAATGGCGTCGCGGCCGTTGTGTGTGAGTGTGTGCGTATACGTATATCAAATACTGTCGGGTGCGCGGGCGCGTGTGTGTGCATCGCGCGTCTATGTGTATTATATAAATAATAATAATATGTGCATGTATATAATAATAATAATAATAATAATGATAATAATAATAATAATAATAATATATAATAATGGCCGGAGCCGTTTCTGTTGTCAAGGCCGGAGACCCCGCGCACTATCCCCCCCACCGCCGCACGTCCCGGCTCACTCTCGTCCCGTCTCGTCCCGCGTGTGTACATAATATACGTTTGTGTGCGAGTGTGCGTGCGAGCGACGCATTTGAAATTATCCCCCCCCCCTTCCACTCGCCACCAGTCGTGGGACGACGGCGGCGGCGGCGTCACTGCCGCCGCCGCCGCGACGGAGCCCCTTGGGAAATTCTACCGTGCTTTGAAAATCGTTAGTCACATTTGCTTATATTATTATTATTATTGTTATTACTAGTATTATTATTATTATTGTTATTATTATCGTTATTATTATCATTATTATTATTACTATCGTCGTCATTATCATCATCGGTCCCGTAGACTACGTCTCTACCGTCGTCGCCGACAGACCGACCCAGTCATATAGGTACATATAGTACTAGTAGGTACCCATTATCGTTTTTTCGTAAGGTTTTTTATTTTCTAGCCGATCAGTGGCATGTCGTTTCAATGTATTTCCAACATTTCCGAGTTACACGACGACCGGTAAAATGACGGGGACGGGATCGGGGTCTTGTATACAACGTTAAAATTTAAAAAAAAATGGTTTCGCGCCGCGGGTAAGCTACACTGTTGTAGATTGGTAGGTTAAGGAGGTATTATAGTGTACAGTGATGGGTAAAACGCTAAAACAGGGCCGGATTATGGGTTATGCGGGCCGGGACTAAAGACCAAAAAAAAAACATCAGCAAAGGATTTATATAATGTTGTAATGGTCGTATAAAAGACCTATAAGCAAAAAAAAAAAAGGTCATCAACAGAAAATATTTTGTGGCCCTTTATCAACTTGCAATATTTCTTGTAGAAAACTTAATGTTTACATATTTAAAATAATGAAATCGTGACGTCACCGCCAGTTGTAAATATTTGCCGTTTTGTCTATAATTTTAAAAAACTGTTTTCTAAATTATTATAAAACCCATGTGGGAAATCAAAAAGAATGAATTCTCTTATGCATCAACTAGGTAAAATTTCCTTTCAAAAGCAATGCTACACTCTACACATTAGAGCAAGATTTGTTTTCAAAAAGTTGTTTACAGACGCAAAAGAATAAAGAAAAACACGCTTCATAGTATAACCTATAGAACCCTCGCCACGATCCAAACCTAAAATGTTGACAGTAGGTTACATATTTGACTAGATGATACTTTAAATCATGGACTAAAATTGAATGGCCTGCAAACGACATGTTGAGCAAGTAACGGAGGTCCGGAACGTGTAGTTATGGTTAGGTAGCGCAACATTATTTTTGGTCACTCTTAGTTTTGAACGTAAAACTACTACCTACTTTTGATTTTTAAATGACAACCCATACTACAATTCTATAAATAGATGGAGTATTATTTAGTTAAAATAAATTTTGATGTTGATTTTCCTCAATCCGTTAACAAGATATTCTACTTTTAATTTTATTTTGGGGGAGAGTAGTGGTGTATTATTAAAACACTGCGCGCTGTGTTGGCACACAAATTACGCTCACTATTCTCACCTAACCTAAACTTAAAAGTGGAATATCTCTTCAACGGATTGTCGAAAACCAAAAATGTCAACACCAACATTTGTTCAACTAAATAATATTCTACCTATTTATGGAATGTTTAATATAAGTTGCAATTTGAAAATCAAAAGTAGGTAGTGATTTTACCCCCAAAATTAAGTTTGACAAAAAATAACATAAATGTAAAATTATAGAGTTGCTTGTTTTTTTTATCTATAAATCAAATTCTGAATATAATTACCTGTATAGTTTAAAATAGCACCGCTAAAATCGTTGCGGTTTTTGTATTCTCCCCACTTAGGTATTGTCCATCTAAAAACTCAATTGTACCGTTACCAAAGCCCTGCCTTGTCAATACTAGTCCATATTATGTTAGTTCGTGATTGTAATCCAATATTATTTGGTGTCGTCGATAATATTATTATGATTTTTTTTTTATCAAATGAACGTTAAATGAACAAAAAAAATCGTTCACGTTCATGTAATACTTGTAATTAAACGAGTTCTTTCCAAACATTGCTTACAATAAACGACATCAGAGCTAAAAATAGTTAAATTTCGATCCCAATAGTAATTATATTAGTAAGAATTCTTAAATAGATCTAAACTCTAGACTCTTGAGAGTGATGCAAAAAAATACCTAATAATAAAATATTAGCTATAATTATACCGTGGTAAGAATTCGCGGTTGTGTTGTTAATCAATTTTTAATACCGTCTCGACAATCAGTTAGAAATTTATATTATAGGTATGTGTAATACTAATTACTTACTTACTTACTTACTTTTATTCTACAGCAAATATAATAGAAATAAAGTTTTGCATTACCGTCGGGTGATAAATAGCTGTAATTATAGAGATGGACGGCGGGCGTGAAGAGACGTTCAAATAAAATATAAATTATAATATAGAATAAAAATGGAATGTCCGCGTGCGCTATGCATTAGAAAGGAATAATAATATAATATAACCTATTAGAAAAACAATGTAAATGTATCTCAAAAAAAAATCTTTAAATTATTGTAATACAGGGTGTACAACAGTGTTATGCTTATACTAATAACTTTATCAATACTCATATTTTTTTCAATGGGGTATTGTGCGAGGGTGCACATATGTAGAGAAAAGTTAAATTTTTATTTTCATCCCTTAATCGCTGAAAATGATAACTTTTTATTTTTCCACTTTTTAAGATTTTTTAAACAGCCATTTTGTAAAAGATACTATTCTTGACATTTTAATGTATTTCATATCCAATCAATAGTTTCTTAGTTATAGTGGCTCTAATGTATACAACAAATAAAAGTAAAAACAATATTAATATTCAATAGAAGATAAGGAATCACTGTGCTGATTATGATTCCTTATTGCGTAACGTGCTATTAGTTATTCTTTTAAAAATTAATTGTTTTCGCGCCAATTTTCGACTAATTAAAACGACTATTAACAAGAAACTATTGATTGGATATAATTGTATGTTGCATACAATTTTTTTAGAATAATATTCCTTAAAAAATGGTTATTTTGAAAAATTTTAAAAGTGATAAAATAAAAAGTTATTTTTTTTTTAATAATTAAAGGATGGCAATTTAAAATTTAATTGATCTCTATATATGTACCCCCCTCGCACAAAAACCGATAAAAAAAAAATTAATACTGACAAAGTTATTAGCATTAGGATAGATAACACTGTAGGAAACTCTGTATATGTATATAATAAATTTGTATTATATTTGTTTTTAATTTAAATATTTTGCTATACAAGTTTAAATAAAAACAACGTGGTTATTGGTGACGAAGATTAGGTATGGGTCGATATGATGGGTTATGGTAAAATAGAAAAACCAACGAAATAATAAGTACACCAGAAAATACATATTTAAAAAAAAAAAACCCGGACCTATGAATAGTTTATTTATTTTCCATGAGATAATTGGAAATCAAATTTAAAATTTTACCTAAAAATCATACATTTTAAAATATCGGTCCTTGACACGATATTTGTTTATATATACAATTGATAAGAGAGTAAAATGCGCAAGAAAATTAATTCATATATTATAATATAGTATAGATCAGTGGTTAGCCGGAGGAGGGTAGCCAGAATTTTGAATTGAGAGGGCAAAGCTTTAAAATAAAAAAAAAACTCAATAATTAAAAATAATAATTTACTTCTGAAATTATTGTTTAGACTTAAATATAAAAGTCTAATGGCATCACTAATACCATAGGTATACTATACTAGTGTACAACAATAGTTTATAATAATTCGTTTTAATATTACTTGTATATATTGATATTTCGTAGAATATTATTTTATTCGCTTAATTTTGTTTTATAATTTCAAACTCGTGGAAGTACTAGAAAAAATAAAAAAATAATTAAAAATATTATATGACAACAAATGATATCAAGGAAATTAGAAATATAATTATATATTCTTTAACAAAAAAAAAAAATAATAATAATAATAATTTCAGTACATCATATCTGCAATTTGTTTAATAATTATTGGTAATGTTATAAAATATTACTATCATAATTCTAAAACTTCAACAAGTTGAATATTTAAATTGCAACAATGATCAAAATAAATATAACATCATAATACAAATGATATTATAATTAATAAAATAATAAATTAAAAACAAAATGATTAAATGGTTAATACTCGTAATTAAATATATTGATAAATAAATTAATGCGTCACGTCGCCTGGAGTATTAGGATATGTGTGTTGTATGACCGGTTTCGAATTAAAAATTGATCGTCGGGTAAAGTCACAATGTCAAAAAGTAAAACGCAACTGAATATGAAAAATTAAATGAAGGAATACACTAGAGAAAAAATTATGAAAAATTGGTCGTTT
>CABPRJ010000056.1:0-18825 GCA_902439185.1 Cinara cedri
GAGACTATAAATTCATAAAATTTATTTATTTCAATTTTAGGTTAACTAAATTGTAGTTTAGATTTTTAATGAGGTCACCTATTCGACTATAATGATTAATAATTTTTTTTTATGAAATTAAATTAAAATTGCTAACAATTATATTAGATACCTACTATATAGGTCATAAATAAAATATAACATTTATTAGATACCTATTAAATTATGTGACTAGTATTTATAATCAATTCCTTAAATTAAAATTACACACTTTCTAAACCATGTTTTGGAAAATAAATCAATCAAGTAGTAAAAGTAACTATATAATATATTACATGTATAGGTATGTCATAGTAAATAAACGTAAATAGAAGAATTGTTTTATTTAATTTATTTACTAATAGAAAAGGCTTCAATAATACAATGATTAGCCTGTAAGAAAAGACTTCTTTATTGTTAACCTATCTACATATTATCCAATTATAAACCAATTAGTAACCTATCTAGATTAATTTATTAGTTTTACATAATTAAAATATTTCAAAGAATTTTACTTTTAATTGAAATGTACACATTTTAAAGTAAAAATAAATTTACATTACTTTTAGGAATAGGTACCTAAATTTGTTATTTTTTTTTTTTTTTGAAACAAAAAACAAACTTTCCAATTATTGAAACTTTTTAACATATTAAATTCAATAACTAAAAAATCCAAATAAAATGAAAAAAATTAAAATAAAATAACAATATAATTTATACCGACATTTATAATAAAAATCATTGATGATACCTTAACAATTTCAGAAGACATTCCTGGTTTTGGACATCGTGCCATATAAGTGGCTAAATCTTGTTCGATATGTTCAAATACCAAATAAAGTGTCATACATCTTTCATTATATAACCGTGGACCATGTACCACATCCAAAAGTCTAAATAGTATTTAAGAAATAGTATAATCACCAGAGTTAGTTATGACTTTGTTTAATATGTACTTGACAATATTTGGATGTTCCTGTTGATCAAGCTGCTTGAGTAGAGCAATCTCACGCAGAGTAGTCATAGGTACACCATCTTGAGCCAACGGTATTTTAATCTTCTTCATGGCCACAAATTTGCCTTTATTAACAAGATCACGTCCCTTATAGACAGTACCGTATGCACCTTCAAAAAAAAATATACCAATATGATTATTCATTACACTGGACATTGACCATGTGGGTAATACCATTTCCAATCTGATTGAGTTCTTCATAATTTTCCTTTTCCTGCAGTATGGTTGACATTGCCGAAAATGTCTTGTTTTGCAACCGAGACAATGGCGATACCATGGTGACTGCGGCCGAAGAAAATCGTTTTGGTTAATGTTACCGATCTCGACAAGACCGCCGTGAATACTTGACGAACAAATCACACATATACACGAGGTGTAAGGGTATCACGACAAAACGTCCTTGACACGAATCGGAAATCCTTCCGACCACCTGTAGACAAACTCCAACGCTTTAGGGCCAGATGGGAACGCAACAGAAACCTCCTGGACAGCGACCGCTTGAACCCTGGCTCGTACAGCCGAGCAGTCGACGGCGCACTTCCGGTGGATTCCTGTGCACGGACACACGCACACACACACGCACAAACACACACTAACACACACAGATTCAGACACACACACATACACACACACACACACACACACACACACACACAATCACTACGAGGAGTGTGTTCAGTGCTGCTGCTTATGTATTTGAGGACCGCTCTACTACTGTTGTTGCTGCTTCTACTACTACTACTGCTATACTGCTGTTACTCAATGCCCGCAGCCTGCTGCTTGACGTGCTTGTCCTGCTGCAGCTGAAGGCAATGATGATGGTAGTTGTGGTGGTGATGGTGGTGGTGGTAGTAGAACTATCACAGGGGTGTGAGTGTGTGTGCAAGGCGGCTGCTGTTATATCCGTTGGCCGTGAAAAACACCTGGCGTTTGGGTACCCGAACAAAGGAAATGCCGCAAAAAAAAAATATAATAATAATAAAAGTAATAATAAAAAAAAAAACCGTTTGTTTATAATTTTAAAGGTTACCTATTTCATTTTCAGGGGTTCGCAAAACTCAACCAGTTCCGCCGCTGGCCGCTTGCCCCGACCGCCGGTCTCTAAACCGCTCGGTTGCCCGACAACACCGCTGTTGCAATTCGGTCGTTTTTGCGTTTTCTCCCAACCCGATTAGGAACGCCCATAGCCGACTCGACGCATTAGACCCAATCTGTTCGGACCAAAAATTTGAGATCTCCTGACACCGAGACAACCGGTTTCCTGTCACACTGTTGTTACCATGGTTACCCGTCTGATGGTTGCTGCGGTCGATATAAAACAAAACACCGAACAGCTGATTGATATTTACGTTTTGAAAGCGATCCACGACCACATCCGCACGTCATCTGTGTCGGAATATTTAAAAGAAAAAATGAATAAAACATAATATTTTATTTTTAATCGTCAATGACGAATACGGAACAGATAGGTATCTCCTCAAAAATCTGATCTCGAAGGTATACCCACATAATTTATGAATTGAAGCTCGGAGTAGATAGGTAACGCAATAATACCTACCCTTATATTGGTTCATCGACATTTAATTTTCTAAATGTGAAACGATTTTGGATATTATGCCATGCATGGCACATGACACAAAGTACATTTTTTTAATAATGCACATTTATAAGTCGTTAAAGTTTCTTGAAAGAAATCAATATTTAAAACAAAATTAAATGGCTTACTGGGTACTAAAAAATAATTTACATTTTTTAAATATAGACCAACCATAACATAATGTTAAATAACGAATAAGTGTTAAATTATGATCCAAATTTTAATTCATTCTATGGAAATAATTCAAAACTTATCTATAGTATGCATTGCCTAGTTTCAAAAAATGAATTTGCTACATTTCTACAGTTGTAGTAATACCTATACAGTATGGACAGTACTGGGTATTGATATAATTGTTGTAGGTAATGAATGCCAGTAGGTAGGTACTTATCTATTACTATGAAATTGTACTATTAACACATTATATTTCATTTATTTTATTTTATTAGATTTCTAAGAACAAGTTCAATTGTTTTCAATTTAAAAATAATTGTTAGGATAGACTCTAATCACATGAAATTGTGGAAAAAAAAGTATTTTTTTAATTGAGTAAAAGAAAATAAACCATAAATATTTAGCTGTAAAAACAAGATATAATATAATTTCTAACATGATAATTTATGTAACAACATTAATAATAAAATAATTAATATTAACCTACTTCTTTTAGATAAAAATCTATTTACCTAGAGATACCTAATTATATACATACATTTTCTTTTATCTAATTATCTAATTATCTAATTAAGAATAATCATTGAAGTCGATATTTTATCGAATTAATGCTAAATCATTTTTGGCAACAAATTGTTGAAAAAAGGGGTCACTCTATTTGAGTATTATTATTATATTCACTCGATATTTTACTATAAAGTAAACAGTATTTTTCTGATAAGACTATTAAATTAGCACTTAATTAAAAAATAATTTCTTCCACGAAAATTCCTAAAAAATGTACACACGAATTCATGTTTCATACCAAAATAATTATAATTTTTGACACAATAGCCGATAAGTCAAAAATAGCGGTGATTAAAATGATCATTTTTTTTAAAAAAAATCTAGTGAGTCATTCATTATACTTATAAAACAATTTCTCTGGTAGGTGTGTTTTTTTTTTAATCTATATTTTTCAAAAACATCCGGTAAAACCAATGTTTTGACGTTTAAAAGTTCCGAAAAAACTATTCGGAGAGCCACATTACAGATCCCACCATCCCGTAGAGTTGGTCATTTGTTTCAATCTGTATAATCACTCCAACTTACATAACCAACCTACGTTGTTGAATTAATTTTTTTTTAGCAATATACCTGTTGTAAAACTTAAAATTGTATACAAAATATCAGTAGCCCATTGTCTCTAGTATAAGAAAGTAATAAGTAGGTTTAATAACTACATATCATGGTTAGATTAGGTTAATCATGGTTGGGTATAGTAACACAACCAAGAGGGTGTTTTGGGTGTCTGGACTCTGGACATCCCCTTACATCCGTGTTTAAATAATTGTGTTAAAAAAAACGTATATTTTTTTTCAATGTAGATATGTGACACCCCCCTTCAAAAAATTCTGGTTGTACCACTGGTTGGGTATTATCTTTGGACTTGTATACAAGTATCTTAGATATAATTGTATCTTTTATCTTATATCGCACAGTTCTGAAATTTATCGAGCATTTTATATTACGGTAAATCAATGTATCTAGATACTCATTTATAGTATCTTGCCTATCTCTGTCTATAATTTATGTACCTATCTATAAGAATGATTTTATAGATGGTCACTGCGATTGACGAGATTATAACTATATTTTATAGTTTTTTTTTGGGATTTAAAAATTGGGGAACTAAATGAATATTCGATAGTAGATAATTTTTTTTCTAAAGATCAGTTATAAATCATATCATGAATGAAATTAAATAATATTCGATTCGCTTTGGGAATTTTATATAAAAATAATCATTCTTGATTGTTAGGAACCCGGATCAAAATTATCGCCCAAATAGGTACCTTTATGTAAAAAATAATGTATAATGTATTAATATGATCATTATATTATGACCATTGACCATACAAATATATTATAAAAGAATTTAAAAACACACACGGTAGTGACGAATATGGATGATAGAATTCAGGTTCGAGGCAATTGCAGGTGAACAGTGACGGCGGTGGCCGAAATTCGTACAGAATTGTCAAAACAAAGAAAAAGAACATTATAATACAATAATTACCTTAATATTAATAAAAGTCTCCTTTTTACACATTAGTACATTATTATTATCTTTCTAGGCGGCTTGCCCGCGCACGATTTTAAATCGCCACGCATGTGTAGCTAAAACACAATAATTAGAAATAGTATTATGATTTATGAGAGGTAATACTGTTTAAAGCCGCGCGAAAAATCACTTAACCAACAAAAAAAATACCACTGGATCCAGTGAACATAATATTATACTTAGTGTAAATGTTTAAATCCCTTAAATTATTGAGTTACATTTACACGATGAATTAAACAAACAACTAAACACAAGCCCATAATATGAATACAGTTCATTTTATGAAGTTTTTTTAAAGTTTAACCGTCGACCCGTCGTATAAAAAATAAAAACGATCTATATTTTCATACCCTATAATAAACAAAATTGGTGGGAATTCAGGAAGGTAGGATACATACAATTAATTAATTTATATCTGCATGCAACAATAAATCATTGCTAACGAAAAGCGATTCTGAGCGAAGTTCGGTTGAAGACGTTTAGAAATGCCATAGTTTTTAAAAATTTCATCAAAATTTGTTCTTAAAATGCTTAAAAAAAAAACTACGATTTTATGGCACCCAACTTTTGACCATTAAATTAAACTTACAATGAAACTCGTAGTCAATTTTCAAGCATTTTTATTTAATTATATTTACATTAAACCAAATAAAATCTAAAAACTAATAAATGTCAAATACCTTTAAATAAATAAATAATAATAATACAAATATCTTACAAATCACTAGAATGCTTTAAACATTTTATCAGTAAAGGCTAATATAAGAAGTATTTTGTAAAAATACCATGTCTTTACATAACTACAAACCTAAGTACAACAATAAAAAAAATGGAAAATAATGAAATCGTTAATGCTGAAAATCTGTCTTCTCCTTTTATTTAGTTTTTCTCAATTATTACGAAAACCGCTTGGAAAATCAAAAAATGGCATTTTTAATGCATCAATTGAAACGAAACAAGGTCTATTGTCACTTTTTATTGGAATAAGATGTCTGGTAGAAAAGTTATTTACTGACAAAACAAAAAAAAAAAATGCTTTTCTCAGAATCTGAAACGAATGTCTGTATTAAATTATTATCTGAATTTAAAGTAGGTATCAATCGACTTTCCATCATTTGCAGCTTGCACTGCTATTG
This sequence comes from Cinara cedri, assembly GCA_902439185.1. Lineage (NCBI taxonomy): Eukaryota > Metazoa > Arthropoda > Insecta > Hemiptera > Aphididae > Cinara > Cinara cedri. The sequence continues at coordinate 6,045 of CABPRJ010000056.1, forward strand.
CTATACGCTGTTATGCTGATAGGTTTTTTTTGTTGTCATGAGAGAAATGCAGACCCCTTCTTAAAGTCGCAATTATATTAAATGTGCAGCTGCATATTCCGTGCGCATGCCTATAGGTGCATAATAATATGAACTCTATAGTGTTTGGTGGATTTAATATAATAGAAAGACCGAATATAATATAATATGAAGGGGAGTTCAAATAAGAATAACACCTTTGCGTTTGCAACTCTCCCCAACTATATTATATAGGTATATATGCCATTTGACAGTCTAATAGCGTCTAAATGCAGTGACGTAACCAGGAATTTTGTATGGGAAGGGTTAAATTCCACTAAAAAAAAAAATCTCCATTAAAACATTCTCTTCACTTATACTTTAATCATGTTTTTAAAAGATTATACAATAAATTAGTTGTTCAAATAAAACATTATAATATTATTATCATTATTTATTATAGTCAGTCAATATTTGTAGATTATGAACACCTGTCTTCTAATTACATTAGAGTTGACGTAAATGTATAAGTACTGACCGGGATATTTATAATTTACCAAAATAATTTCCAATGTCGCTTTTTTTTTTTTTTTTGAATTTATTGTATTATAAAAAATTGTAAATCATTCCATAGAATTGTAATTAGTAATACTAATAATAAGACTACGAATACATACTTATTTTATCTTTAAAATATTATATTTTTCACCCTTTTTGACCATTTACTATCAGTGATCATCAGAAAATGCCACTTTTGTAAAATATACAGTTTGGTTCAAATCAATGCAGTATAATACATGATTGTCGGTTGTCGGCGTAGGTTTAAGTTAAGTTGGATTAATCGTTCTTATGCACGGAAATGGTCCGCCCGCAATTTAATTGTTTGAATAAAACTGCCTTTAAAAAGCTACCCTAGAATAATGGAACGGGTGCAGCCACTGTTGTAGGTGGGGAGTTGGGAAAGTAGGATATAAACGGGAATTTAATGAATATCTGTAAGCAACGATTAACCATAACGATTTCTAACGAAAAAACGATTCTGAGGGGAGTTCGGTTGATTATAGTGTTGCTTTGTCAACAATATATGTATGTCATATTTTGATAAAATAATTATATATGCAATAGGTACACATAGTTTTTAATAATATCTGTTTAATATTATACCTATTTTTCCGTTCTTTTGGTTTACCCATGTTCTACCTAGTTTTTCCCAAAAAAACTTTTGGGCAAACTCCTTGGAAAATCAAAAAAAATGACCGCTTTAAAGTACCACCCTAGTCAGATTTCCTTTGGAAAAAGTGCTATCATTGTAAATCGGAGTAAAATTTACGGTAGAAAAGTTGTTCACAGAAAAAAAAACATCATTTTCCCAGAAGTGGAGACATTAAAGTGTTTTGAATGATCAAGAAATAAGCTAACTCTTGGAAATGAGTTTCTGAATGGAAATGGTTTCTTTCTCAAATATTAACCTTATAAACAGCAATTGGTAGGAAAACGAAAGCGACAAGCTATTCAACATTTTTTTAAAAATTCATCAGCATTTTGCTCTAATTCCTTTAACAATAAATGTACTAAGAACTATGGTTGCAAGACTCAATAGTCATCTAAAACGTCTTTCATTCCAACAAATGTATTTTAAAGTTATAATGATATGATATCAATCATTGAGTATTTGGGTAGAAAATAACCAATCGAAAGCGTTGTTCAGGATCATTAAATATTTTATTTTTGAGTTAAAACATAGACAGCTCAGTCAAAAATGCTTGTAAACTTATTTTTTTCTAAATGAGAAGATCCGGGACATTACCCTAGTTATTCCTTAGTAATTCCGGCCTGACCGTAAGTTAGTTTTCATTCTAGTAAAGGTGGAAAATGTTCTCTCCGGTGTAGCAGAGGTTAGGTTTTCAACATTGCTAAAATAGTTATTTAAATTTATTAATAAGATATTATAATATTAGATATAATATATTGAGTATCTAGATATTGCTATTAGCTAAAACAAACACTGTCAATTAGGAGAGCTGTAGCCCCTTAGTCCCCCTCTGGATGTGCCTCTGGATGCGAATAGGTGAGCACGAATAGGTGTACTGGTAGATGTTAGATCATTATAATCTAACCTTACCTAACTTATTAATAGTGTTACGTGTAAGGTTTGGGAAATCTCAAATCTAGAATCTGGTTAGGTATAGTTAAAAACATAACTAAATAATAAATAATTTATTAAGTACCTACTAAAAACAATGTAAAATATTCTATCCTGAAAGATTTAACATTTTTATGAAGTTTACAATATATTTTCAGAAAGCTAAAGAATTTATGGGAAACTTTCTATGGGGTCCCAATAGGAGAGACAAAGGGACAAACGTCTCCCTTGACAAATATTAAAGTAATTTATAATTGATTCGGTTCTGACTTAATAAAACTTTATACCAGTATTACTATTTACTGGCCATATTTATGCTGCTAGAACATAAAAAGTACAAATAAATTTGCATTTTAATTTTATTGTTTATTATTTTTTATTTTTTATTTAAGATATTTCCACAATTTTACCCAAACTAGATACTTTTTTGAATAATTAGTTAGGCATTAAAAATTACTTTATATTTAGTTTTAAATAAATAAAAAAAGTACATAATACCTTTAAATCAATCATCAATAATGCTGTATGAATGTATGATAAAAGTAATTAAAATATTACAATGAAGGTACCTATTATTGAGTTTTTAATTATTTTAGCATATAACTATTACTGTGGTGCAACGAAATAACCTAAAACAGACGTCCTAAGATAATGGGGACAAATGCAGCCACTGGTATAAGTAATTTAATGTATCTACCTGTAAACAACGATAAACCATTACTTACGAAAAAACAATTCTGAGCGGAGTTCAGTTGAAAGTGATGCTTTGTCAACAATTTAAACGTCATTCAATAATTAAATATGCTTTATACGTTTTCTTTAATAATATTTGATTAATATTGTACCGATTTTTCTTCGTTTTTCCCGGTTTTTCACATTTGCTATGAAAATTCATGAGAAAGTCGAAAAATTACCTCTTTAAAGTACACCTCAGTGAAATTTCCTTTTAGAAAAATTGCTACCATTTTAAATTGGAACAAAATCGCTGGTAGAAAAGTTGTCCACAGAACAAAAAAATAAATAATAATAAACATCTTTGTAAAACCATAAGTTCCTTTGCTTCAATCAGAATCCAAAATTAATTATGTTAAAAAATACATAAAAAAAATAAAATGTTCAACTAAAATGTTTAAGCTTATATCTATATTAAAGAGGTGTATCCAAGGTGGCTAACGGAGTTATAGCCCTCCCCATTGACCGGGTTGATGTTAGTCAACCGCCGTTAATAATATCTACTCAATACATTTAAATAACTATTTCAACATGTTCATAATTAATCAACAAATATTGACTAATTGGTTAATAGCAAAAGATGATAATAAAAATGATAATTATAATGATTTATTTTTATAAATAATTGATTGCATAATCTATTAAAAGCGTGATTTTACAAATAGTCTAAGTAAAGAGAATATTTTAATGAGGATTTTTTTTTTTAATTGAACTTAGCCTCCCCCTTATACAAAATTCCTGGTTATGCCAGTGATCTCTAATTATAACTAATAGTAGCCAATAAGGCTAATGGGTCTACGATAATAACTGTAGATGCCTTTAAGACTAACGCACTATTCAGAACTCTCCTGCAGACAACGTGAAGTTCTATTTATTCGGCGAACATAACTGCCTTGTTATCTCAATCGTGTGCAATACGCATATTACTTGAACTAAAATTTTTTTATGTGTATTCTTTGAATACCAGAAAATATCGATACATTGATGCCTATTTTGATTTATGGATATATTATAAGTATCTCTATTATCTAGATTCTAAGGTTCTTACTGTAAACTTTTTAAAATAAGTACCTTGTAATTTGCATTACTTTTCATTAACATTTATGAAGTAATTTACTTATTCATTTTTTTTTTTTTTAATGAATATAAATGAAACATAGAATTATGTGTTGTTAGATAAAGAGAATCGTTAGATGTTTTATGCGATAAGAAAATTCCAATGATATACCTAAACGTAAGTTTTACAAAAATTTGATGAAACCGACTATAATGTATGATGCTTCATGTTGGGCGATAGACAGAAAAATAGAACAGCGAATGATAGTGTAGCAGAGATAAAAATACTTAGATGGATGAGTGAAACTACATGAGAAGATAAGTTAAGGAATGAGTACATAAAAGGACAGGGGTGGGTGGGCCACTGTTATAGGTGAGAAACTGGAAAGATAAAGGGCGAATTTAATGTATATCTGTACACAACGATAAACCATTGCTAACGAAAAACGATTCAGAGCGGAGTTCAGTTAATAGTGTTACTTTGTCAATAATATATGGCATATTATGGTAAAATAATTACCTATATAGGTAGGTATGCATTATATTATATTTTCCTTAATAATATTTATTTAATATTGTACTTATTTTCCTTTTTTTCATAGGTTTTTTCCCGATTTTTCCTATATTTTGCCTTGGTTTTCCCCATTTATTAGGACAATTCCTGACTCCTGGAAAATCATAAAAGGATCTTCCTAAAGTACCACCCTAGTTAGATTTCCTTTCAGAACAAGTGCTATCATTTTAAATAGTGCTGGTAGAAAATTTGTTCACAGAAAAAAAAATAAACTTCATTGTAAAACCAATATATTTCTCGCTCCGCTCAAAATCTAAAAGTAGCTTGGATGGCCCTTCGATAATAAAAATAATGCACTAAGATGGTTTGGGCATGCCATGAAGAGAGAGTAATCTTAAGTAGTAAGAATTATAATGCAAATAAACGTAGAAGCAAATAGGGAGAGACGAAGATTGAAAAAGAGAAAAATTAGTAGAGAATTATATATTATGAGGACAGCCGGTATACATGTCAAGTAGAAGTTTAGGATGGGAATTTCCGACCCTAAATAATTGGGATTAAGACGAAGGAGAAGAAGAATGAATGTAGATAATGTACCGATATATACATTTAACTCCTATTTCCATTTTTGACAAGAATATGTTATTCTCTGAAATGTTAGGAAACAGCTAAACTAAATAAATGCTTAGAAAATTAAAAAAAAATCAATGAAAAGTAAATTTATATATATTATTTAAATACTTAAAGATAAGAATATTATCTTGTTGTAGCTATTATGCCGATATTTTAATTTGTAAGAGATATATGAGTATGTAAAATATTACAATTTAATAATGCGGATATCAGGTTCACTTAAGGGACTCTGTGAGAGTTTTTCAAATTTTCTCTAATTTTGAAAAAATTAAAAACTATTTTTAACATTTCAATTACGATCTTAAAAATTGTATTTTCCAACTACTCTACGTTTATCTACGTAATCTGCTATTCGTCAATAGATAGTGGTTAATTTATAGCGCGTAAATTGATCGACAGCGACTTTTCATAGTATGACAATTTGTGGCGTCATACTGAATAAAACCGGTAAAATCAAAACCGATAAATTATATCAGTATACACTAAATATTACTATCTGAAATAATTTTTACAATTTGATAACAGTTTTGAGACAAATCGAATTCTATTATTCTGTACAAAACGGAACATCGAATTAATGGTTAACTCTAAAAACTGGTTTTACGATGGAACATTGTCATGTCCCCCTCAAATATTTCAACAACTTTATACTATTCACGCTGTTTATTATTCGAATGTTATTCCTTCTGTATATATTTTACTACCCGATAAAAAGTAAAATACATATAAATTAATGTTTCAAGCTTTAAAATCGTTAATACCTAATATTAACCCACTTAATATAATGATGGACTTTGAAAAGGGGGCAATGAATGCTGTCAAATGTGTCTATAAATGGATATTTTTTTCGTTCAAAATACTGGATTACAAAAAAATATAGGGAAATTCAGATTTTGCATTACACATTTTAAACTCCTCATCGCACTCAATAATATGGAAGTTTATAAATGCGTTGCAAAAAGAGGAACAAGTAAACAGGATGAAAATAGAACAATATGTTGCAGAGATAGAACCATCATTAAAAATTTTTCATAAAAATCGGAGTGCTAAAATCAAAAAAATATGTTTAGATTATGTTAATAATAAATTGAAGATTATCTCAAAAGTATAGCACATAATTTCCAGCTTAGGTATAATAGTATCATAGTTGTCCAACTTATAAATATCGCCAAATTTGTATATTATACTTTTATTATGTAGATAAATTTTAATTGTGACTTGTATTATTTATTACTATAATAATTTGTTTCAAATAATATATTACATTGTTATTTTTAGCATAAATATTGTATTATAATATCCATTAATATTGTCAAATTGTTTATACAACTTTTATTAGCTAAATTTTAATTGTAATGTTTATTATAATTTTTTAAATAATTGTTTTATTTTTGAATTCTATACAACACTACCCGATACCCATTTAGGAGAAAGGGGTGGGGCCGTCTTTACTGCCGTTTACGAGGTCATTTTTTTGATTTTTCCAGGAGTTTTCTCAATAAATGGGAAAAACTGGGAAAAACATGGGAAAACCGGGAGAACGGGAAAATAGGTACAATATCAAACAAATTTTATTAAAGAAAATGTTTAATACATATGTAATTATATTACCATAATATGACACATATATTGTGGACAAAACAACATTATCAACCGAACTCCGTTTAGAATTATTTTCACCATTTTTAACTACCCGATGATGTAGAATATTATTTAAATTATAGTTGTGGAGAATTGGAGTACGTGACCTGGAAAAAGACATAATTTTGTACTTTTTAATGTTTAAAAATACATTATTATTTTGTTTGAACCAGATTGATAAAGTAATTAAATCATTTTGCAAAAGACAAAATCTGAAGAGGACGTTAGTACTTCACTAATCGAAAAAATGTTATAACATCAGCGAACAGAAGTTTACACGAGTTAACGAGTTAACAACATAGATCTTTACGATTATTTTAAACTGAGATTTTATTTTTGGGTTGCAATTCACCGAACCCGGAATTACCTACCCTGAAAACCAAAGTCGAAATAACATAAAACATTTAATTAATTTATTAAAACTGCAGGATAAGTCTACTAATCAATAAACATAAAGCAGAATATATAGTATTTAACAAAAAAGGGATTAATTTCCAATAGAATGAGAAAATAAATAAATAAATAATTTTAATTACTTAGAGTCAATGCTAACTAATAACAATGGCATTAAAATAGATATTGATATTAGACTTAGAAAAGGTAATAGCTGCTACTAAGGTTTGGTGAAATTATTAAGTTTCTAAGCTATTATACCAAAAAATTTAGAAGTTTAAATATCTATAACGCTGCTACGACCAATGGTTCTATATAGAATAACTCTTAGAAAAACAGAGGAAATAAGATTAGGTGTTTTCGAAAGGAAAATTCTTAAGGATATTTGGTCCAAGTAAGGATGATCAAACCAGAGAATGGATGAAAAGACATAAACGAGAACTTCAGAACTTTTTTAGATACTCTGGCATTATAAAAGAAACCGTTTTTAGAATTTTGTATGCAACATTTAATAATTTCTAACGAAAAACGATTCTGAATTGAATTCAGTTTTACATATTTTAAAAGGCCATAATATTTACGACTTTCCTCAACATTTTATATTAAAATTCTTATAAAAAAAAAAAAAAAAACATGTGGAAGAAAAGTACGTGTTGCTCGTTCACAACTGAACGTATTTTTCAACCGAACAATATCGCTTTCGAATTCAATATGGGAAAAAGTATGGTACTTCAAACCCCTCGAAGTTACATATGAAATTGACTCTAACATCAACACAAAAAAGCACCCGGTTTTAATGAGATCAGTACACTCATACTTAAAGAACTACCTACCAAAGAAGGCCATAATTCTTCTTACTCAAATATTGGTAAAACACAATGGAAAAAAGCACAAGTGATTATGTTATTGAAACCAGGTAAGCTACCATAGGTGTGGCGTTAAGGATGCCTAAGGTTACCTATGAAACTACGAGAACAATTGCCACAATTCTTGAATCTTACTTGACTGAACAATAATTTCGAGCTATATATGAAGAAACAAAAACAAATTGGAGGAATATGTGTATCGGTATATCGGTTGGAGCACCACAAGGTAGAGTTCTAAAACCTATACTATATCTGCTCTACACAGCCGATATTTCTATAACAACAACAACTCAATGACTGCTATGTTTGTGGATGATACGACCATTTTAACAACTAGTATGGATCAACAAGCTACAAGTGATAACTTACAGACCTCAATCGACAATATTTTCAATTAAACAAGATGTTGGAAAATTAAAATCAATAGTGACAAGTCGGTGCACGTAAATTTTACTTTGCGCAAAACTGAGAATATCTAAGTCTCACTGGATTACACTATAATGCCACAAAAAGATTTAGCTAAATACTAAGGTATGCACGTTGACTCCTACCTGAATCGGAAACATCATGTCCGTAAAAATTATGCGCAAATTATACTGGCTAGTATGGAAAACATTCTTAACTAGACCTTGCAAACCAAAGTCTATTGTACGTAGGATAATGATAAATAAACTAATATGAACTTATGGAACACAACTGTGGGGTTATGCCAGTAAGTTCAAAAGTGAAATTATTCAACGCTACACGAACATTGCACTCCATAACAATCGTTGCAGCTTACCGGTATGATAGAAACGACATTATCCACTATGATATGATGATCACCTCCGTCCAGGATGAGATCACCAAGTTTGCCCACAAACATGAGATCAACACTCCAATCCAGTAGCAATTCAATTACTTGTAAATTCTCAAAACATTAGGCGCCTCAAACGCCGAATACCATAAGATTTGGTATAAGATTAAGGACGGGGCTCCACACATGTTTTTTTTTTTTTTGTACATTAATATACCAGTATTCTTGTACACTTTTGTTATGTATTACTTACTAAAGATATTTGATCGTTGTAATAAAAACTTTTGGGTAGTTTAAAAAAAAACCTACCAAATAAATATTAAACTATTACGGAAAAAATTCGCAAAATTAAAATGACCATAAATAGTTTAAAAATGGCTCAAATATTTTGAAAATTTTATCACGCCGGAAAAGGCAAATTAAAAGTTTTCTGTTCAAGTTTCAAATTTTTAAAAACATTTTAAACTGAATCACAATTAAAAACAAAATTAAAAATAATAAGAGCATTTGTATATTTCCCCGTTTTTTCCCACTTATTTTTAAAAATGCTTAAAAAAAAACAAACAATTGAGCTCCCCAGGAAAATTTCTTTTCAGGAAAGGTAACTTAAAAATCGGAGCAAGATTTTTGATATAATTTTAGTATACAGTATTGAAAAAAAAAATTAACATCGTAGTATACTGCAGTAGTGGATTTTTAACAATTTTCTGGGAGGGGACCTGAAGAATCATATATATTTAAAGATATCTCTATTAATAGACACCCCTTTTTTGGACGATATTTTATTGGAACTATATCGATGTCTAGGGGGTCCAAACCCCTTCCCTCCGTAAATCCGCCACTAATAGTATAAACAATACATTCTCCGCTACACTCAGAATCTAAAATTCAGTTTAGATATTATTATCTGAAACGTACAATTTAACCAAAATATAATATTCTATTTAGATATGTTCCAGATAACAAACAAATCAATGAGGTGTCCGCTTATTTTCAAAAATTGTCTATCCCTTAATCTAATGCTAATTAAGCCACTAATTTACCATGGGTAATCTACTACCGTGGGGAGGGTTTAAACTTGAAAGTTTGTTCTTAATAAAATAAAATAAATTTACAGTTTCATTCCGGTCTACTGTAATATAAAAATGATTTTGATTCTTAAATTACAAAAGTTGAATTTTATTTGTTTATTTCTAGGTTACCTTGATGACACAGTTAATTAAATTGGACTGGGCATCGCCCCAAATATTATCAATTATGTAGGTACCTATAGGTAATATGAAATGTATTTTATTACTTAAATATTATTTTTTTATAAATTAAAAATTGTTCTAATATATATTGGACTTCATTGTAATTTTTATTTTTTTGTCATCTGTTGTTTTATGAATATAACCATTAGAACTTTAGCCATCAAGTTTTTTTTTCATCAATAGCACTGCAAAGTTTTATTCTTACAATTGTCTATTTATCAAACTTATGTTTATATGAACAGGAATAGGGTAAAGTAATTTAAATTAAGTCAAAATTTCGCTGATCATGCCTATGTATGATGGGCACGACTAATGGACATCCCTAAAATATTCTACTTATTGAACTTACTAACAAGTCAGCCAAACGGTATGTATCTACTAAAAAAAAGCGTGACTGTAGTATCATTCGCTGTAATGACGAAATCCAGTATGTACCTATGTATTAAAATAACTTTTTAAAAAGAACTATTATAATAATAATTGCACTACAATTGTCTCCCTTTGTAAATAATATCAAAATATTCCTGTTAATTATCCATTAATATTCCATAATTGAAATGAATTAAGGCTAATACCTAGGTCCTTACTAAAAAAATTTGATTAAATTATTAATTAAATTGAATTAATATATTATTATCATCAATAATTTAGTTCCGGGGTTTTTAAATTATGAAAAAAAAACTAACTCGAAACTTTTATTCTAATTTAAGTTAATTATTTTCACTAACTTCTAAATTAGAATTTCAGTAAATTTTAGAAAATAACTTTTACATTAACTTTATTAGTGTTTATGTTATAATAACTTAACTATAATTAATTAAAAAAAAAAAAAAAAACACTAACTTGCTCAGCTTTGTTTAAGTAAAAGTTCATTTAAATAATTCAAAACTAATAAGTAAAGGAATATTTGTGTGAAGAAATTATTAATATTTTAATACTATAATATGAACTTACATGCATGGATGGACTGGGCCACTGTGCTACTGTGCATAGTAACATTTGCACAGTGGGCCGCTACAAAATAACACAATGTGTATTATATTTTTAAAATCAAAATATTTTTTTAGACAAATATAAGTACTATTAATTATTATATTACATTTGAATAAAAAATCAATTATATGTTGACGTTATATATAAACAGGGTGATTTTTTTATTACGAAACAGCAATTATCTCAGAGGATTTTAAGTGAATTTGATTTCTGTTTTTCTAATCATTATGGAATCGTTTAAGCTTTATTTTAAAACCATTTTTAATTTTTTACGCCTAATTCATATAACTTAAATAAGTGCATACTTTTGATTTTCAAATAGGACCCCCCTCTTTTAAATACAGAATATTTTTTTAAAAATTTTGATATGCATAACATTAATAATAGTTTAAAGTTTAGAGTGGAGGAGTAAGGAAGGGTAATAAGTGATAGGCAACTTATGACCCTTCTCTACTCCTCCGGTCTACATTCTAAACTGTTATAACTTATAAATGGTAAATCTGATATTAGTGTTATGTATATCAAAATTTCTAGAAAAATATTCTCCATTCAAATCCGTGTTCAAAAAGGAGGAGGTTCATTTTTAAAAATCAAAAGTATGCATTTATTTAAAGGATGTGGAGTAGGGTTAAAAAATTAAAAATGGTTTTAAAATTAAACTTAAACGGTTCTATAATTATTAGAAAAAACAGAAATCAAATTCACTTAAAATCCTCTGAGATAATTGCTGGTTTATGATATTAAAAAAGTTAAACAATTGATCTTAGCCAATAATATTGAAATAACGGGAATTCTTAAAACGACCAATCAAAACACAACTGAAATCATAAGCACTGTGGCTCAAGTGCTTAACTATTAGTTCAATAGAAATTATGTAATTGATTCCTTCAGGTTAAATCACGCTAAAATCATGGTAGACAAATAGTTATACAATTTAATTCAAAATCAATTAAAGATTTATACATAAATAATATGAAATCCCGTTACAAAGACAAAAATTCACTTATGGCCAAAGATATATATATATATATATAAATTTCGGTAACTCTAAGGAATTCATTAACGACCAACTTACCCAAATTAACAATAAACTACTATCCAAAATTTAGAAAATTGATGTCGAGAAAAAAATTTTGTCAGTATGATAATTTTAATCATAAATAACTTTTCATAAAGGTAACTCTTATTGTAAATTGTATTTTTTATAGTATTATGAGTTTCTCAAGTTTCGACTTTAATTTCCTAAATGTAAATAATAATTTAAAATATAATACTCAAAATATTAATATCCTAAATGAAATTGTCAAAAATAATAATGACTGATTTGTCCTCAGCATGAATATTCGTAGCATTCAAAAGCACTTTAATGAACTTATTATTTATTTAAGTAATACTGATATTAAATTTGATATAATCTGTTTGTTTGAAATATGGTTGGAAGAAGATACTTTCGATTTTCCGATGGAAGGCGCTTCAAGCTTATTTATTATAGTAAATTAAATAAATCAGATGATATAACAGTATTCATTAGAAACTCAATAAAAATGAATTAGGTACATTTAGAGGAGATAAATTTCTGTAGTTCTTTGAATCTTAGTATTGTGTATAATGATACTACTCTAAATTTAATTTGTGTTTATCGGTCTCGAAGTTTACCATAAGAAATTTTTTATATATTTTAGTTCCATTAGAGTACATTTTTAATTTGTCACTTTCTTTAGGAATTTTCCCAAATTTATTTAAACAAGATGATAAGAAACATTG